>DVXP01001599.1:0-14556 GCA_018235645.1 Junonia grisea | reverse complement strand
TATGATGTACACACAGACACTCTACGTACGTTTCACTCCGACACCGGAGCATCCTCAGGAGATGTTGCCTCTACAACAGTCAGTTGAGAAAGTCACTTCTTTCTTCTTTCGATTATAGCAAAATAAATATTTGATTTGTCATCCTAATATCTACTCCAATTTTTCCTCTCAGATATTTTATATGTGGAATCAATTGTATTTAAATTTTCTGGTGTTTTCAACAAAGTAATTCAATTATACATAGCAAAAAGATTAGAATTTAAAACTTAATTCAATTGTACCATAATTTTTAATAGTATACCATAAGAGCTTTATTAGAGATACCTATCGAGTTTTAAATTTGAAACTTTTATAGTTTTTATTTCCTGTTCTACGGTATTTATAACATTAAAAACTACATTATATAAATACTTGAAACTAAAATGTGTATAATTTTATCTATAACACAGTCATTGATTACGATATAAAAATTATTTATATTTAGGACATTTTTAAAAACAAGAATCTAATCAACATTAAAACATACCTACCTACGTAAATAACTAAAAAAATTTTTTTTGTATTGTGATTGGTGAAAAATAATGCAAATTTAAATTAATTATTGGTAATACTTGTTTTTCAACTTTATTTGCGTATTCAAAAACGAAGTAGGTAAATTAGGTACTTATATGTTAAAATTCTATGAATTGTATTCATTATTGTCTCTATTGTTTTATTATTGTCGCTCGTTTCTAGAATTTCACGAAATAGTTAAAAATAAAAACTTGTTTTTCTTCAATTCATTCAATGACTAGTATTTTTAAACCTGTTGGAATATAAGTATATTTTATGTAGGACACCTTAATCATATTGACCAATAAATAAACGACTGTAATAATGAAAAAACCGTTTAAAAATGTAACTTTAGGTTATCAAATTCAAAGGAAAAACTTCTTAAAGTATAAAAAGCAGTGGCAACAGAAAACAAAAATATTTCCAAAACATTAAAAACAACATATCTGCTTACTCGTCACTGACACTCGTATCAATTTGTCATTTTTTTACGCTGACGGGAATCGAACCCGGAGCAGTTGTACAAATAGGCGTATCGCGTTACTTCGACCACGAAACGTATGGACTTACATGAAACATTAATAGTTACAGGAGAGAAGGACTAGGAGGGAATTAGACTTAAGAAAACGTAATTAATATGTTATATTAATGTTCATATAAGATAAGATGGACACAAAAAGTTTCAAATGCGGATGCTCTGCGACAAGTCAACCAAAAACCCGAACTTTTCCATACCGTCATGAAGAGGAAAGTCGCTTATCTCGGACATGTGCTTAGGCATGAGAGATACGAACTGCACCAACTCATTATGATGTGAAAAGTCGCCGGTGGAAGAGGTGTCTATCGTAGAAAAAAGTCATGGCTACGGAACATCAGAGAGTGGACTGGAATTGCGAGTGCTGCTCATCTTTTCCGCCTCGCAAAAGACAAAGAAAAGTATGCGGCTGCCAACAGCTGACTGCCAACCTTCGCTAGTCGGAGAGGCACCTTAAGAAGAAGAAGAATATTCATATCTTCAGAGTAAAATGGAACTGAAACTAGAATACAAACGAATCAAAATAGAGTACCTACAGAACATGTTAAATTCATGAAACTTAAAGATGAACCAAACTAAACAATCAATTTTATTAACACTTATTGTTAGTCTAACTACTATTAAGAGCTTTCATTTTTCATAGCAAATATAAATAAGTATAGATACTATTTAGATCTTTTTCATATACACAAAATATAAGTACGTACCTACATAAAATTTTATTATGCAAAAGTTTTAATATTTTCAGTATTTTTTCAAAGTGTTCTAATTATAACTACTTCATTTAAAGTCTTGAATAAAAACTTGTTTAGTTTACACGGTTTTTTAAAACGTTACGTTACGTGATCGTATACCGCTTTTTTGTTAAAAATAAATAAAGACAAAACACAGTACCTACAAACTCAAGATTAGTAACATAAGGCGTATAGAGTTACACTGTCGAGAACCCGGGACGAAGTCGAAAATATACTGAAATAAAAAATAAAAATACAACTTAATATGAATGTACCTTCCTAAAATTTTAAAGGCGAATTTTTTTATAATTATTTGGATATTTGTTGCCTTATCACGGCAAAACTATTGGACCGATTTAACTGAAACCCAAAAAGTCAAAGTGCATGGGCGCGGACGAAGTCGTGTGTAGAAGTTAGTATAAATATAAAATTTTGTATGTAATATGTATCAATTTTTAAAATAACATAAAAAACTTTAACTTTTTTATACTTATTTTTTTCTTATTTTGTAGGTATTTTACAAATGAAAAATACAGTTACACTATATTTGCATTTGATGAGTTAGTTATGATTTATTTTAGTAGAGTTTTAAAGTAAAATATTATAAATAATAAAGTATTTATGGAGCTAAAATGAACTCTATAATACCTATTTGAAAGATTCTATGAATTTGTACGATTACCTATACACACAGGAATTTATATTTCTTATTTAAATCATCAAAATTTATAAAAGCAATTTTCTTTTATTATTTTTATGCAAGAAATTGAACCTTAATTGCTAATATTTTAACTTTAGCATTTCTATGCCATATATTAAAAAAGTGTTTTAATATTCCCATAAATAGAACACAAATAAAAATACTTACAAAGACCTTATTACCAAATATTAAAACATTTTTTTTCCACGACCCATGCAGCATCGTAGGAAACATTTTGTAATAATTACATTATACACTTTCAAGTGCAGGTCCTTCTCAGAGCACTTGACAGTTCTACATGTTCCCACGTCCAACAGTTTGCAAAACCATCTCGAGAGAAGCCAGGCGGAATGATCCGATTGACTCTACGACATCTCATTGTGAAGCAACGCACAAAGCATAGGTGTGCAAATGCACGTAAGGTGCTGATTTCATTGTTGTAATTCGAATGGGTTTAGCATTGAGAGCACTTTTCCTTTGAATGGTGTATTTAAATTCTAAATATGATATTATTCCAATCGGAAATTGAAACGGCGAGTTTTGAAGTGGATGTATATTTTTGGCTTTGTTCCTTGAACGCGAATTGAATACATACTTATCGTAATTTACACATTTGACATATTGAAAACGTTATTAAAAGTTTTGTAAAATGATTTTTATATAACGGTAAGGGATTTAGCAATTTAAGTCTGTCTATACAGGACCATGGTCTTAAGAAAAAATAGTGACATTAATAAAAGTGCGACAATGTCCAAACCTACCTGTAGCGAGGAGTTGTGTACTGAATTGAAGAGTTTCATCTTAAAATTTACATTTGAGAATGATAATTCATTATAATACAAATATTTTTCCTTCGTGTTTCATTTATGTCACTATCCCGATTAAAAAAAATACAAAGATAGTTTACACAAAATTTTACTTTTCATTTTGTGAAAATATTGGATATACCTATATGTAGTTAAAATCAAGTACTTACCTATGTCTTGTCTTTTTTGGTAAATAATTACAATTTACTTAATTTTGAAACTTGAAAATTTTGAATGTATAGGTACCACCTACCCGAAGAATACTTTTCCCTAGAAAACTCTTTTAGAAAAAAGAATCGATTAATCTAATAATAGTTTTATTTATATATCACATACGAAAACATAAAGGCACAATTAATATCTATTTTGTAACAAAGTATATAACTCTGTATTTTTCAACTAGAAGCTTTGGTGAGTTTTATAAATCAAGGTAGTGACATCTATTATCCAGTAGAATAATAATCTGAAATAAAATTTTGTCCTATAACGCCATCTAGTGTCAAGTAGAATAATTAACTCACATATACAAATTTATGTTCTTGGTCCACTATATTTTGACTAGATGTCGCTATTTCAACATTTTGAATTAAGTAATTTCTGTAAAATCCTGTTTTTAGATATTAATAATTAACTATGTTAAAAATTTTGATCCTATTGCGAAAATCACATAAAACGTTTATTTCAGTACACATTTACATTGTACGTATTCGTCTTGAAGTCTCGAAGTTAGGGTAATGTTTACTATCAATTTTCCTTTTTGTATTCAGAAATCTCTAGTTATATGCAGCATACGCAGATAAATAGATACCTACCATAACAAATTTCGTTTCGACGCAAAATGTTTATTTAAAATGTTTTTATTGTAAAATACATAAAACATAAGCATCAACATTCGTCAATCGCTTGCGTAGTTTCGTTGAACACTTCCGCATCGCAGTTCAAGGAAAATAAAATACTTCATTTATTGTATATTTCGTACAGGAATGAATGCGTACATACAGTACAATCTTAAAAAACAGTAAATGTATTTATTACACAAAAATTTAATACAAAATAAACAATAGAGTGCATTATAGTTACTCTAAATTAAAATCTTAACTAACACATAACAAAGACATAGTCATGGAAAACGAAGATACATCCATTAAATTATATTTCATAAAATGGCACTTTATAATACAAATTTCATACACAAATTTCATTCGTGTCACAATCGGCATGTAGTATACATTCATATCGTCCTCTAAATACAATAAATTAACGGAGCGACTAATTCCTAGTAGCACATCTCTGCGACATGCCCTCAACGTCTATACAGCACTCGCCTCATTCAGACGAAGCACCTCGTAATCTCAAGCAAGCTTATTATAAATACAATATTAACATCACATCTCCGTGTTCGTACATATGCCACTGCAAATGTTTCATATATTTTTCAATGCATTACTCACAAATATTGCAAATATGCAATTTATTATCTATTACTATTTAAAAATTTATCGTTATCTATGTAAAATGTGCATTAATGCGGGCTCAATGAGGGCACCTCAACTGCCAAGGAATCGAATATATTATAAGACGAGTGGCACACGCCAAAAACAGCTACAAGATGAAAATTCCAATATTGATTATTCGCTGGAAGCTATGTTATTAATAATGTCGGTTAAATGCTAACAGAAGAACTTCCGTTGTTTCAAAGGTTCACTGTCACTGTCGCTGTCGGAGAAGCATGCCGCGTAACCACTTTTGTCTCTGAGAGAGTCCCTCCTTAACGATTGAGATTTGTCCATCGATTTTTTAACACGACTGATACATCTCGGCGTGGAGGAGTGCACCGCGGGGCTCTGCGCATTGTCCTCATGTTTTTTATCACTTTTATCACTGACGGAGTCTTTACGCGACTCCTGTCCACTTTTGTCTCTACATCTCCTGCTGCGGAGACATCTCACTGTGGAATTGTTCGTTTTCCTACCTCTCTTAGTGGGACTAGCCACATTTAACGCGACACTGGAGCTGACGGGCTCACTCGAGTCATTTAATTGTAATACGGAGCAACTAGTCTCCTCAACATCTAATTTTGAACGTACTTTTCGTCCGCTTCTAGTCCTAGTCGTAACTTTCTCCTCAGAATTTTCTTTCTTATCAGAATTATTCAATTTGTTAGTTTTACGAGCACTGTGCCTTGTTGTAGTGGTGCTATTAATTTTAGAGCAGTTTTGCTCTAAATCACCAACAGTATTATTCCTCTGTCTTCGAGGGTACCTAGAATTCCCACTGCTCTTCGACTGGAAAGAGATATTCAAATTACTTTTTCCCTGCTTATCAATTTTATTGTTAGATGCATTTCCCTTGTCTGTAGAGTCCATGAACTTCAATAGGGAAGTGCTTTTATTCAGTTTGACAGACTTCTCATTATTCTTTACAGATACAAGGTTTATGACATTCTGTGAAGAATCTGTACTGCAATTCAAGACTGTAGTGTCCGGTTCCTGTGTGTTCACAGACTTATTTACACAAACTATAATTTTGTCATTATCTGATGTAATGTTTTGTTTATCTTTCATAAGGTTCCTACTATTTCTGTTTCTTAACTTTCTTGGTGTTTTCGAGGAGTGAATCTTTGTGGACCTAATGTAATTAGCGGTAAAACCAGACACATCGCTCAAGTCCTCAAACTGCCCGTTAAGTACAACTGCACTTTTCTCCTTAACTGTACCCGTTTTACTTTTATTTTGATCTGTTTGGTCGGGATTTTTTAATTTTTGTGTATTGTCTTCTTCATTATGCTCTTGTTTATCTTCTTGTGTTCCGTTAATTAAGCTAGAGTTGTTTATTTGAAATGAAATATCGAGTTGGCTGTTATTATGATTCTGCTGAGCTTTACGCAAGCTCCTTCTCAGGTTTGTTACTTTTGGAGTTGATGTTACTAATTTACTTTTCTTTTGTGATGTTGGTTGACAGTTTCTCTGTAATTTTATCCTTTTTGCTGTGTTCTGTTGAGGCGAATTTTTAATATTAAAGTCAACATTGGAAGCAATTGCCTCTGATTTACAACTGCTTGGTGCAGTCTTTTGTTTATCACATTTCGGTGTCTCAAAGTAAACATTTTGTTGCTTCTCTGTAGACACCGAATCATCATCCAATAATTTTAATTTTCTTTTCTTCTTTTTAGGTGTCTGCACCTCCTCGCAAGCGCTCTGAACACTCGCGGGTTTTGTCTTAGAACAATGTGCTTGTTCGATTTGTTTCTTGACGACGTTATCATAGTTGAATAGGCAAGGCGCTCGTTTTGTGTAGACCCAGTATGATATCTCATCCATATTGTTCATAAAGGGAAGGTCTGCTGGGTGGACGTTGGCGGTGGATAGGGGTTGCTCTGGCGGGCAATACGGGACCAAATTGACGCGCATTGAGAGTGGATGAGACGCGTCAGGCACTGGAGAGGAGAACGCCAGCCGCAAGCCGCCCTGTTCACCAGTTCACTCTCACTCGACGCCACGGCCACACGCTGCCGGTAACGTACGCTTTCACCCATTTTCATCACATTCCATGCACCTGGAAACGTTAAAATCGATTTTTATTTAATAACCTAAATCGTTAAGCGTACAATGTTACGTATAAGCAAAATATAAATATGACAGATTTAGGCATAAAATTCTAATTTATTTTTTTGCTTTTTCGTAAACAGAAACAAAGTATTGCGACTAGCTCAAAAAAAAAACTGTCAACCAAATGCAACATTATGACGCCGTATCGATGCGAAATGGATGAGGCGAAGACGCGAATTTCTTGTGTTTACTTACTTTCATAACAACTGGTCGACTGAATATATATTTTAAGCTTTTCTCACGTCACGAAAAAATACGAGGATATATTTTACGCAAATTCAACGTAGTTTTTAAAAAGATTAAACTGAAAGTAAATGGGTCAGATAGAAGTCCTAATAAGTATCTATTTACTGTTAAATGTTCAATGGAAAATATTCACATCGATTTAAAACATCAAACTCTTTAAAAAAATCCTTTGCACATTAAAAATTATCTAATATTTCACGAGAAATAAAAAACTAAAAAGAAACATTATTACAGCACTAATTCGCAGCAAAGCAAGGTCCACAGATAAAATTAGAGGAAAGTCAGCATATTTGGGATACTTAAGGTAATGTGGAATACCTCGATATCTAGAAAAGTGTAAACGCTATCATCGTTATACCCTGCCTGTTTTTTATAATTAATGGATTTGTTTGTCATGTTACTTTATGCTGACGGCAAAACAACAATAGCGTTTATACTTTTCTAGATATCGAGGTATTCCATACCTTAAGTACCCCAAATATGCTGACTTTCCTCTATCTAAAAATAACTGCAGTATTAGATATCTATGGATATAATATCTATCTATCTATCTATTATTTATTTTATCTGTATAACCATAGAGTATAGTTCTAATTTTTAAGAATGACTGTCAAATTCTGGTTTGTTGGTTGATGATCGGCGAATTTACTTTTGTCATTTTCGACTTCTATCCTGAAAATAAATTTGTCTCTTATCGTATTGCTTTGTGATAGAAGTAAGATTCAGTGCTAAGACCTGTTTATCTGTATTTTTAAATTACACTTTCAAAATGCCTAGTCAAGAGGTCGTGACCACAAAAGTGGTTGTTCATCCTTTGGTGTTGCTTAGTGTCGTAGACCACTTCAACCGAATGGGAAAAATTGGTAACCAGAAGCGTGTCGTTGGAGTCCTTCTTGGCTGTTGGAGAGCAAAGGGAGTTTTGGACGTATCGAACAGTTTTGCAGGTAATTAAGTTATGCATCTTGTACATACTATATTTTAACAATATCACTAACTGTTTTTCAAACTGTTAGGATAAAAAAGATGAAAATGCATCTACATTTTGAAATTTTGGAATTTTGGAATTGAAAAATTACGGTTACTAACTGAATCATAACCATAACTTTTCACTAACAACATTGTTTCTTGTTTGTTTTGCTAACCATATATATGTAGACAAATCAAGTATTTACTAGGATATTATAATAAAATACAAAAGTTTTTGAGGCTTACTTCATATTTTTAATTTATAAATAAACTTTTATTCTAAAAATTATTATTTTTTTATTTTCAGTTCCTTTTGATGAAGATGACAAGGATAAATCTGTGTGGTTCCTTGACCACGATTATCTGGAAAACATGTATGGCATGTTCAAAAAGGTGAATGCTCGAGAGAAAGTAGTTGGATGGTATCATACTGGCCCGAAATTGCATCAAAATGATGTTGCAATTAATGAACTTATTAGACGTTATTGCCCTAACTCAGTATTGGTAATCATCGATGCAAAACCCAAGGACTTGGGTCTGCCTACTGAAGCTTACCAAGCTGTAGAGGAAGTCCATGATGATGGCAGTCCGACCACACGGACATTTGAACATGTACCCAGTGAAATTGGAGCTGAAGAAGCTGAAGAAGTAGGTGTTGAACATCTTTTAAGAGATATCAAGGATACCACTGTCGGCAGCCTCTCCCAACGCATTACAAACCAATTACTTGGTCTACGAGGTCTACATTCACAACTGAGCGAAATTCGAGATTACCTCGTCCAAGTCGGACAAGGCTCCTTACCCATGAACCATCAAATTATTTACCAGCTGCAGGATATATTTAACCTCTTGCCTGACATATTCAGTGACAGTTTTCTGGATAACCTATACATTAAAACAAATGATCAGTCCCTTGTTGTCTATTTAGCCGCTTTAGTAAGATCAATCATTGCCCTGCACAATCTGATTAACAATAAGATCACAAATAGAGATGCAGAAGAAGGTAAGAAAGATGACAATAAGGAGAAGAAAGAGAAGAAGGAAGAAAAAGATGAAAAGAAGACAGAAGACAAAACGAAAGAAAAGAAAGATAAGGATGAGAAAAAGAAGTAATGTGGAATCGTCATTAGTCTAAGTTGTTTGTAACTCTGAATTATTTTAATAAATGGTATTTACTAATTTACATTTTTGTATGATTATTCTTAGAACCTTAATTATTAAAGTCTAGATATGATTAGAATGCTATTTTATCACAATTTATCGGTTGATATGTGTATAAATGTTTTGTTTATATATGGAATATGAAGTAGTATACTGTCATCATATTCTGTATGATGGTCATATTACACTATCGTCGGATATTTCAGATAAGGTTGATTTATCTATACAATAGTGATAAATAATCTAGTACATTGATATGGCATGTGGCAGTTTTCATTTAACACTGTGATAGTGATGTAAGGCGAAAATATTTAGTTTATAAGTAGAATCTCAAAGTGGTTCAAAATGGCAGATCGGATACAAATATCCGTAAGTAACAATTATAGTTTTAAAACTAAATTAAATTTACACTAGATTATTAGATTATTAATTATATAGTAGATTAGTAAATATACATTCAAATCTAATTTCTTATTTCAAAGGATTATGTTTGGTTACAACCCGAAAAGAAGTCAGAATTTGAAGTACCTATTGCTGTCAAGGTACTCAATAGTTCTGGAGGTAGAATACAAGTCAGAGACGACAATGGGGAAGTATTCTCAACGGCTGTTACAAATGTTATCAAACCGTTGCACTCGACTTCTATTACGGGTGTTGAAGATATGATAACTCTTGGAGAACTTCAAGAATACACAATTCTCAGGAACTTACATATTCGCTACAACCAACAACTTATTTATGTAAGGAATATTTTGTTATTCTTTATTTACAGGTATTTACATGGAAATCTTAAAAAGATAACCGAACGTTAGGGGAAAAACCTTACGACTTACGTAGATTTTGTACCTACTAAAACTTTGCGATGCATCCGCCCGATGTCCGATGGAGTTTACCAAATAAATATCGGGATTTCGCCTTCAAGAATTCTATTATCTAATATTATAAGTTTTGTAATCTTCATTTTAATTCACATAGATTTTATTTTTTTCTGTACATCTGCCCAATAATAACTAAATAAGTAGATATAGACATTCCACTATGTAATGTGTAACCAAGTGTAATGTGCGACTTTGGTGACTTTCTTTTGCTTTCTAGCGTTATTTTAAAATGCCTAAACTGCGGATATGTTGTATACACAGATACTTGTGTATAGTAGGTAGGTATAATAGGTAGCATAAGATAAAAAGAACCTTCATATTATACCTAGTCAGGTATGAGATATTCTTTCTACCATTTTTCCTGAACTTTTTCGAAGTTTTGCCTAGGTGTTGACAGCTTACTGATTTCTAGGCAGAGCGTTAGTCGTCTGACCAGAAGGCAAGCCATTCAGACTAGTTTACCTACTATGAGTAACGTTCGTTATCAGGTAATTGTGATAACAACCGGGATCGACAGTTTTACGTGTTCTCTGAGGCACGTCGAGAGACCTACAAAGAAAACCACCCAAACTTACTTACAAATGTTTATGCAAATAGGTACAAACATCCGTCCCGACTCCCGAGCGGGAATTGAACCCGCGACCGCGAATTTTAATTATCTTTTATTTTATGATATTTTTTTTTCAGACATATACTGGTACAATGTTAATAGCTATAAACCCATATGAGATATTGCCAATTTATACGATGGATCAAATTCATTTTTATCAAGATAGGAATATTGGAGATATACCACCTCACATATTTGCCATAGGAAACGATTCATATCGAGAATTATTAGACACGTCCACAAATCAATGTGTGGTTATAAGGTATGTAATGTTCTGTTTTAGTGTATAATTATGTATAGGTACCTACTATTATTTTATATACTAATATACTAATTCATTGTTTTGATGAATATTTTAGCGGAGAAAGTGGTGCAGGAAAAACAGAAAGTACAAAATTGTTATTGCAATATCTTGCGGCAGCCAGTGGAAAGCATTCGTGGATTGAACAACAAATCCAGGAAACTAATCCAATTCTAGAAGCTTTTGGAAACGCTAAAACTGTTAAAAATGACAATTCTTCTAGATTTGGAAAGTACATCAACATTTATTTTAACCGTAAAGGAGTTATTGAAGGTGGTAACATTGATCAATATCTTCTAGAGAAGTCAAGAATCGTAAGACAAAGTAGAGGAGAGAGAAACTATCACATATTTTATTCTCTGGTAACGGGACTGTCCGCTGATGAGAAAAAGAAATTAGATTTGGGACGACCGGCGGACTTTGAATATCTGAATTCCGGAAACATGCTTACTTGTGATGGTCGTAATGATGCCTTAGAGTTTTCTGATATAAGATCGGCTTTTAAAGTACTTAATTTTTCTGACGATGATGTATGGGGTATATTCAGTCTCCTAGCGGCAATATTGCATTTAGGAAATTTAAAGTTTAAATCTTTTAATGTAAATAATATTGAATCTTCTGAAGTGGCAGATGCAATAAATGCCAATAGAATATCTATGCTACTTGGAGTTAATAAAGCGCGATTATGCGAAGCTTTTACCAGAAAAACATTAATTGCTCACGGCGAAAAGATCGTGTCTCCTATTTCTGTAGGAGCAGCTATAGAAGGACGTGATGCTCTTGTTAAAGCAATTTATGGGTATATATTTGAATATATCGTAGAAATGATTAATAAAACTCTACACAAAGATCAAAATGCATCTAGTGGTTCAGTGGGTATTCTTGACATATTTGGATTTGAGAACTTCGAATCAAACAGCTTTGAGCAACTATGCATAAATTATGCCAACGAAAATTTACAACAGTTTTTCGTAAGACATATTTTCAAGCTGGAACAAGAACAATATGCAAAGGAGGGAATAACTTGGACAAATATTAATTATATTGATAATCAAGAAAATCTTGATCTAATTGGACAGAAACCTATGAATTTACTCTCGCTTATAGATGAAGAATCGAGATTTCCTAAAGGCACTGATCTTACTCTACTATCTAAATTAAATAGTAATCACAGTAACAAAGGCTGTTACATAACTCCAAAATCAACACATGAGCATAAATTTGGCG
Organism: Junonia grisea; assembly: GCA_018235645.1. Classification (NCBI taxonomy): domain Eukaryota; kingdom Metazoa; phylum Arthropoda; class Insecta; order Lepidoptera; family Nymphalidae; genus Junonia; species Junonia grisea. The sequence goes on along the minus strand of DVXP01001599.1, from coordinate 2,232 downwards.
TTAGACACTTTGCTGGAGATGTTCAATATCAAGTTAAAGGTAAATATTATAATTGATATTTTCATTTGAGTATAATAATTATGTATAACACTTTTTATTTTTTTTTATTTCAGGTTTTCTAGATAAAAATCGAGATATGTTGACAGCAGATATAAAGGAGTTGATATTTGACTCGACTAACTCATTTCTGAGAAATCTGTTTTCTGGCGAAAATGTAACAGCTCAAAGTGGAAGCCGAAAAGTTGTTTCTTTGAGTCATAAATTCAAAACTTCACTCGAGTCACTTATGAAAACTTTGTTTGCCTGTCACCCATTCTTTATTCGGTGCATAAAACCCAACGAACTTAAAAAGCCTCGGGTAAGACAACAAAGAATAATTTAAACACCATTTTTATCAGATTTTCTAAATCATCTAATTTAAACAAAAAAATATTTAAACTGTTACAGCTTTTTGATCGAGCGCTATGTGTTCGACAACTTCGATATGCGGGTTTAATGGAAACAGCAAAAATAAGACAGGCAGGTTATCCTATACGATATTCCTACTCGGAGTTTGTGCATCGGTATCGACTTGTGGTTCCTGGTATTCCAGTGGCAGATAAAGCCGATTGCAAAAGTGCCACAAAAAAGATATGCAGTGAAGTTTTAAATGATGATGATTACCGCCTGGGCCACACAAAGGTTTTCCTTAAAGACCATCATGATGCTTTGCTGGAAGAATTACGTCACAAGATTCTAATAACAGCAGTAATAAGAGTTCAGGCTAATGTTCGAAGAATGATTTGTAGAAATAAATACTTGCGGCTACGAGCAGCAGCAATTATAATACAGAAACATTTCAGAGCTCGTGGCTATAGAAGCAGATTCTTAAGAATGAGAAGAGGATATCTTAGACTGCAAGCAGTGATTAAATCGAGAGAACTGAGGAAAACTTTCTTAAACCTAAGAGTGTTCTTTAAAAATCTTCAATCTCGTTGTAGAGGCTACCTTGTTAGAAAATTAGTTAAAGAGAAGGGCCACATTATTAAAGCTAATATAGCACAATGGAAAAAAGAAAAAGATAAATTCCCAGGTGATATTAGAAAAGCTGAAGACGAGTATGAAAAGAAATATAATGATCTTATTTCTTCTATATGGATAGATAAAGAAGTTGCTGTCGAAAGTAATGTTCAAAATACTACAATAATAGACGACAGATATGTTGATGATGTATTCGGATTTTTAAAAGATTCTGCAACGCCTGCGGGTACAGTGAGAGGAACGGGATTTGGAATGGTACGTAATTTCTGTTATAATAAAATTAAAGATAGCTTAAGCATTTTTTCAACAACTATTGTACTCGTTTAAAAAGTTAATTTTAATATTGTATCTTAAAAGTTGTATTGCCTAAATATACATTTTTATATCTAGAAAAAAAAACCAAGATATGTTTGGAATATAGCTTAAAAACAATTAAAATAATTTCAGATAACCACAGTAAAACCAACTATTTCAACCGTTATACCACTACCCCAAGAACCAGAAGAAGAGCCATTCGATGAATTCGATTTCAAAAAATTTGCAGCAACATATTTCCTGGGAAATATAAGCCACCAGTATTCACGAAAGCCGTTGAAGCATTCGCTGTTAGACTTACCATCTCCAATAGATAAAATGGCGTCTCAGGCTATTTGGATCACGATTTTGAGGTTTATGGGTGATCTAGCGGAACCAAAGTATACAGATGATAAAATAGATAACGTACCAGTCATGACTAAATTATATGATACTGTTGGAAAAGCTTTCCAAAAGAGTAAAGAATTTGCTGTGAGTTCGAGTTTGCTGTGATAATGTTCAGTCAGATACATCAATTGCCTTTTCAGATATTTTTTCTAACTAATGACAAATTTTTCTGTCTTTCAGGAAATGATTTCCCAAGAACATGGTCAGGGCAAAAGTAAAATGCTACAAAAAACATTGAAGAAACAAACCAAATTAAATGAAGAACTTTTCAAAAACCTAGTCAATGACGAAATGACGAATGAAATGTATAGTACGTGGCTAAATTCACGACGTAGCACGAATTTGGAAAAACTTCACTTTATAATTGGTCACGGTATTATCAGGAAAGAACTGAGGTATGTAATATAACATTAAATATGTTTTTTTATAAAGCTTCCATTTTCAATAAACATTTTTTTTTCAGAGATGAAATCTTCGCCCAGTTATGTAAACAGCTCACCAATAATCCTT
>DVXP01001598.1:0-14558 GCA_018235645.1 Junonia grisea | reverse complement strand
AAAATGGCGCTTAGATCAAATAGCCTTTCAACCGTCGATATGAAGTTAAAAACTGTTTTGTTTGTTTGAAGAAGGGAACCATAGGAACTAGTCAGTTTACCAATTCTTTTACATTAAAAATCTACCGAGGAAGGAAAAAGAGCATAAAATATAAGTCTACGACATGAAGGAGCGGAGGTGTAACGAAAAATGCCAATCAACCTGGCTGGACAAATTACACATGTGTGAGAAATAAAAGGAATAAAAAATAGAGTCTTGTTACACTACAATCACAATCAAACGATTTCAACACTGTTTAGCAGAAGTTAAGGTCACGGAAGCAACAATGAGGAAATCAGAGAGATTCAAGTGATAAATTTTAATATTATTAAAAGATTTCTCCGTCACCCTTCACGTCTTACTACCGAAGAATCAAGTAATAGGCGGCAAAATGAGGAGCACAGTCAATTTAATGCTGAGGCTTTGCGACAGCTGACATCCCGTCATCTATCGGAGTTACGTTCGAAATTTCACTAATTAAGGAGCGGGATTTATTCAAACCGTTGAATTCAAGAACCGGGAAACAAAATGTGATTGCTCGTCGACTTATAATTTAATGCAATTTCCTTTAAACTGCACGGTTTAATTTACACGAGCCAGCGGAGTTTCGGTGATACGCTGTGACTCGATTGTAGTTAGTGAATTGAATTATCTATTGTTATGGAACACGCTTCGGGTTTTCGAGAATATTCTGTGAAAGCGGGTTTGCAATGACTATGACGGAGGTCAATGACCTGACCTTGAAGATTTTTTATCTTTTTTGACTTTTGGTTATCGTTCTTGGAATTATTTTCTTTATTGCTCTTGATACTGATATTTCTACTTTCATACGTTCTTATTTTTATATATTTTATTTTATGGTCTATTCAGAATAACAAACTGACTTAACTACCATCATAAAGTACTCGACATAAACTCTTCAAATATAAAAAAAAAAAACAATTATATTCACCACTGATTTTATTGGGACCTCCCTAATCTCGCTGTTTTTCATAATAAGATTATGCACAGGCATATCCTCTAAGGCACATCTTCATCCCGGGTCCCTATAACTTGGCCCACACGCAGGGAAGGGTGTAGAATCCTCTTATTGCAGCTCGCTGGACTGAGGAGGGACAGCACCCCTCCGCTTCGTTAACGCTAATACGGAGGGCTGATGGCTGCACTTTTCGGCGGTTGCCTATGTCCTCGTTGTGGAGAAGTTTGGAATTTAAATCGATTTCTCGTTACACCGGCGTTTGAAATATGGCCTTTCATGCCATAGCCATTGTGCGGCTTGAATAATATCGTGAAATATTTTCGAAAGGGTCAAGGATATTATGGTTTTTATTATGCGCTCGGTTAAAATATGATTTTCACCGTAATCGTCGGGTTAGACGCTACTCCATGTGAGGTCGTTGCACTGTAGAATAAAGGTAGAGTAGGATATGTGGGTTTATGGTGTAGGTTCATTCCTAAACACTGCTTTAGTATATAGAATAATAAAAAAAAAATAGTTATCGTTAAATGATTTTCTTGGTTATCAATATAATGTAAAAGTAAGTTTATAAGGAAATTCATAAAATAATTAATCACTTTTAAAAATTACGAAGACTATGAATGTGTAAAATTTAGTTTGAAAATATATCAAATAAATATAAAATAGTATTAAAATTCATAATCTGCAATGACGATTCATTAGTACCTAAATATATTATAGTCTAATAAAAACTTTTTAAAATGAATTCACTAAAGTTTATTAAAAAAATACCACATTCAACTACAAGAGATTAGCCGGACGGGAAAATAAAAAATAAAACGGAGCGAAATTAAGTCGCCGGCTCGGACGAAGTTTTATGAGCGTAACCATGTTGTCGATTAGAATTCTTCGCGGTGTTCACGAGAAAAAAATCTCATTCAACTTACTAATAAGAAATACCTTTGGACCCTGTGTTGGCCCCAGCTTGGGCGCCATTTGCAGTGACGTCACGCCTCAATTTCCCGTGTTTAAACGCTCAGACAATAATCAACGTTGTTATTATATTGTTTAATATTCATGACGGAGATCTTACGCAAATTGTCTCACTTCTAGTGGCTCTTCTATTAAAGGGATTATGTTTATTTATGGTACTATAAGGACTGGATTATCGACGTGATTCTGAGATAATATGTCTATATTTCACTGCGGACGCTGAATGGTAAATTGAGACGCAGCTAATTGCCAATTCAAGCTTTGTTTGAATACACCAACGTAACTAGCTCCTAACCCAATATAATCTAAACGTCAAACAGTAGTTACCTAATAATTAATTAAAACAACCAATTCTATTATTTCTCTTAAGTTGATTTATTTTTTATGAACATCTTGTTTGGTACTTGATAAAGTTTCATCTTCCTACTTCGCTTTGGTCCTTATTTGTTTATTAAACTGACAACTCATTTGTGGAACTTTTGGTTCTGAAAATGTGGTGGTAATCTCTTAACATTAGGTGACCCGTCTGTACACCTACCTACGTCTAGGTTCTAGACTATTGAAGTATTTTCCGACCGGTGTTCTTTCAACCATCGACTAATAGCGCCTTTAAAGAATTTTCATTGCAAGTACTGCTGGTCAATGTACGTCAAATTAGTCAGAAATTCCGTGCACATTTTACCTTATCAAAAATTATCAAACCTCATTACTGGGTAATTATAGAATATTGCTCATTTTTGTCCTCTATTTTTATAGATTTATGCTTTAAAATCTAAATATTCTAACGCTGGAGTATTTTTATACCCCCTTGAAAAATCAAAACCTATGCAAAAATAGTCACGGGTAGAAACCCGTACATAATAAAGCTAAAAGGGTGTAAAATCAATGTACACATAAATTGTTCTAAGCGCAAACATGCCTTTAGAGAGGCCTCATCGTGAGGGACTTCGGCTCAAACGAGGTCCCGTTTAAGAGGGATAAGTTCAAATAAGAGGGTAAGACAAATTTATATACAAAGCACTCAGACCTTCAATATTCTTAATTTTTAGGATTGCGAATTTGGGCGCCAATGGGACTCTAATATTAGGACTGTCCCTTCTTGAAATATCTCTTTTGAATCGTAATTGAAGTTGAATTATAATTTTTCGTAGATTATGTATAGTTATAAAAAGTCAAGCGTGAGACGTATTTTAATATGAAAACTTTTAGTGTAATGAGACCCACATGTTAAATATATTTGGATAATACTTTGGTGTGTCTTTAAATATTTATAAGAGTTACCTTCACCTACATTTAAAGTAATGTTCAACTGATACCCATATGATATGAATTTTATGAGAGTTCGTGTGCGTGACCTAATAAGGATCTTCACATAAGATGCTATCAGTATTTGGGAGTACCTTTAGAAATAACCTTTCAGAATAATGTCCTCAACTAATTACATTCTTGAAATAAGTTGAAAATACTTTGATAAAATTTCTTCTTATAATTTTCTTTGGTTTTTACTTTTATCATAATGTTAAACAACTATAGACCTAACATGAATAATAATTTAGTTATTAGACCTAAGAATCAATCACCAAAACAATATAGGTACATATTAATAACAACGTTAATCTAATTTATTTAAAAATCTAGACGTGTAATTTCTATCATTTTTCACCTGTTTTAGTACATTTTGATGCTTAATTTTTATTTTTGTAAGCATACGATATCGTTTTGCCTAACTAACCCTTTGATTGCCACTTAGAATAATTGACAATAACTCCGTACGATTTCCGAACTCATATTCTCAATTCACATTGGTTGTTCAAAAACGCCGTCATATCTCAAGTCACGCGTGGCTGCTTCAGGTGGAAGACTAAATAATGCATCCGCTCAGCTCGAAAGATAACCAAGACGAGACTTTCCAACAATGGGCATTATAATATCATTAATAAGATCCCTGCAACCTGCCAATGTCTGCATAGACAGGGAACTGTAGGTACCGTCGTTTGGGTATCTTTATGTTTGATAAATCTTTGCGTCTGGTCTTTAATGTATGGAGAAGTGATTTGACATTTTGTCTCTAGGTTTGAAATGATCTTGTGTTTTTAAGTCTTGCTTGAGTTTATAATCTTTATTTACCATTATATGTGTCACTTATCCGTTTTTAGAATTGTATATTGGCTGGCTGGAAATTTACTTTGTAAATAACCGCATAGAATATATTACATGATAAAAAAAACGCTCTATTTATAGTCGATAAAATTGACGTATTAATCTCAAATCAAATTTAACCCGCAAATGCCGGTGCTGGTCATTTGTACCCCATTGTAATACAAAGTTTTATGTTAATATCAAACGGTACTTCCAATATTAACGGCCCCGCAACACGCACTAGGTATTGCCCAACTCGACTTTGATAGTCCATAAATTTATTTTATGTTAGATTACTAAGTTAATTTCAAGTTGCGATAGTTAGTAAGTGGCAGTTATGAGCCATATAATACTATCAAAGTTGGTATTAGAAAGCGTTATAAGGGATATGGTTTTCGTCAATCTTGATTATGTGATGTAGGGCTGAAATGATTGTGGGCTGGTTTAAATTATATTATATTATATAAAAGCAACATTGCTGTTGATTTCTTCCTATTATTTTTCCAAACAACAAAACAATATTGACGTTATTGAGGGTTGCGATTTATAGGAAGTTTGATGCTAAATGATTTGTTGTCATAAAATGAACAATTATTGAGTGTTCAATGTTTCAATAATCGTGAATGTAAATTACTGTATAGTAGTATCTTTAAAAATATTGTGATAAAGATTTCATTTAAATATTGAAATAAATAAATGCTTAGCGTTTCTACTTAAGATATGTTCCTATTCCTGTCTAGTATTTTCCTAAAACTGTGACACTCCTATAAAAGTTCAGTTCTTTATAATAAATAAGGTAAGGATAAAAGATATTAACTTGCTAACTAAATAAAAAGTCGTAAAACACATTACAGTTTGCTATATATTAAAATGGACATTGAGAAACGACATTAATATTTTACTCCATAAAACTCTAATGTCCGATAAAGTATTTTAATGGATAATACTCTCAGGAATCCGAACTACGTGGCCAGACAGAAAAAAAAGAAAAAAAAGTAGGGTTCGTTTGGTAAAAAATAGTGTGTATAGTAAACAGAGTAATTGCCTGCACTCCAGATTTCGTCTTTTATTTACGTATCGCTAACTTAACCCGCTTCATTCTGACAGGGGACTGATTGTACCAGGTGCGCTTGAGGACGCAGGAGTGACGTCACTATTCACTAGCGGCGAATAAATTGTTCCACGGCTCAACCGTTTTTAGGGTTCCTTAATAGGATGTCAAGCGATTTAATTATGCGGTGTGAGTGATATCCACGTTTGCTGTACTTTCTTTAGGGTTAAGTAACTGGAAACAATGGAATTAGTTGTGTTAGATGTGTGGTATTACAAGGTAAATAAGTGTTAAACTAACAACGAAACGAAAGAAAATGTTCATAATGTTTTGTTGAAATAATTAATTTTACAACATTGTCGTATATACCTACTAGACAAATTAGACATAATTATAAAATAGTATTTTATAAACAATTATAGTTAATATAGAAAAGTTTACTACACTTTTAAGATTAATAAATTTCAGTTTCTAAAATTGGTACGCAATTGATTCATAATAGATTTTGAAACCTATTAATTAAGTTATGAATATAAAGCCAACATTTTCCACGAGGTCAAATGTACGTACTATTGCTACCAATAAAAAATAATACAATAAATATCCACAACGAGCGATCGTAAACAAAAAACTGTGCCTATACACGTAAACCCAAAACCATGTACACACATGTAGTTCCATTGTATCAACAAATTCATACCCTCATATTCGAAATACTCAACAAATTGGCGACATAAAAATACGATTCCACTTGGCAAAGTCAACTGAGTAGATAAACCGGGCCATTTCCCTACCAAATATACGGTGTTTATTGTGAAAATACTAGCGCTGGTCGGGCGTGAGTCCCAATTCACATTGTAGCTGAGAGCTGTGTCAATATTTGAGTTTGCCCTTCTTCGTGACGTCTTTCCCGTTGTGTATAAACGGCCTAACGATTGGCTGCTCGTCTTTGCGGAGCGTTTAAAGGGTTAAGCCTAAGACTATTTGGTAAGCTGTGGAGCGACTTTGAATATCTTTTCAGTGTTTTAATCTGTGCTGATGGAGGTTATCACCTTGTTGGCGTCTATCAACAATAATGATCATGTATTAGTTACCAGTTTCATGAAAGTCCCTAAAACAGTTTCCGAGTCCTAAGTTGAACATATTTATGTATAAATCATTAATCTACACAAAATAGCCGAGATGGCCTAGTGGTGCGAACACGTGGATCTTAATCAAAGGTCACGGGTTCAAACCCTGGCTAGCACCGCTGGATTTTCAAGTGCTAAATTTTGTATTTAAATTCATCACGAGCTCGGCGGTGCGCACCAATCCGCAGTGGAGCGGTGTGGTGGATTAAGCTCCATACCTTCTTCCTAATAGGAGAAGACGCCTATGCCCAGCAGTGGGATATGTAAAGGCTGTGTTGCACAAAATAGACGCTTAAGACAAGACGAGAAATAACTAAACAACTTTGATTTTTTTCCGTGATATCATTGTCTCAGACATTGTCACTAAGTCCTGAAATCATCGCTACGATATAAGCGAAATTAGATAGACATTACAAATCAAAACGTAATTCGTGTTAAATTAATGCGTCGATGGATCAGAGGCAATCACTAATAATTATCCGTTATGGCTTAATTAATTAGCCGGTGCGAATTAATTTAGTGGCGACCGAGATAAATGGAGCACTAACGTTTTGACACATGTGATGTAGAGTGTTTGACGGTAAAGGGTTAATCACACAAAATTATCGCCATCGCGAATTAGTATAAAAGTCGGAAAGTCACAATCAAAATTTAGTAAAAAGTGATAGCAATACTTTTGCGTGTGTACTCTGAATTATCTGTACATGTGAATAATATGAATTGAGTTTGATTTCGTTTATGATTGATTTTACCGTTTAATTATAATTATTTTACAACATGGAGTGATTGCTATCGTGCTTGTTTCAATAATATTTATTTCGTGTTTTTCAATACGAGATACACAGTGCTTTTACATAAAAGAAAATAAAAGCAGCACTGCGGACTAAACACGGCGTTACCGGACATTAGCCCGGTAGTCAAAGGGTTAGGAGTATTTTATGCTGGCAAATTAAAAACCTATATGACGGAGAAGCAGGAAAATTGTTTGGTTCAGGATGGCCATCTTTATCAAAAGTATTCACGAGATAGCACAACCACACTTGACTTGATTATCGTTTAACGAAAAAACACTATCACAATTACAATTTCACTAAGTAATCACTAACAAACCTAACGTTCAGCGTGTTCTCACGTCTCAAACAATAATGATCGTCTCGTCTAAGGCTTGGTCTGTTTTATACTGGCATTACAAGTCAAACTATCAACTGACATTTGCTGTCTTGCACGAAAAATACCTTATGAGCGCCATCTACACGCGAGTTATGCAAACTAGGTAATTACAAATCGAATTATTAAGTCAATAACACACTTTACGTCTTTATGAAGGAAAGAAGTGACAGCCAGTAAATATTCCACTGCTGGACAGAGGCTTCTTCTCCTATTAAGAGGAAGCTTAAGGACCTTAATCCACCTCGCTACTCCACTGTTGGGTGGATCTTCTTGAAGAAAAAACGTTAATTCGAAATATAGTATTTCATTTGCTTGCATACTAGTTGCAAGTTTATTTCGATGTTTATTGTAGTCACAGTTTTACTCCTACGCCGTTTACAAACGACGAAAATATGGACAGATATAAATAAAAAAAACGTAATAAAAACAACCTGAAAATTCATCTTCTTAAATAAAAATAAATCTTTAAAATTGATTCAGACACAAGTCGGTTGATACACAACCCCATAGAGCTAAAAATAATTAATTTTAAGATAACAATAGTTATACAAATTCACGCCGTTTTATTATTACCACAGTTCCTGGTACGCGTTCCACCTTTAGTTTTTCCAGCACGCACATTTGAGATTAACAATAATTTAGTGAATAAAAGAAATTTTCTTAATAAAACTGGCTAGAGTTAACTGACTTGTTATTCACTAAATAGAAAATTCAACTTTGGTCTCATATTAAATGTAGACTATGATGAATATGATTAGACGCATATTATAAAAAAAAAATCTTCAAAATCGTTTTACAATAATAACTTTTTAACAAAAAAATAAACCGACTTCAAAACTAAACTGAAAAGCTAAAAACATTTTATGATATATTTTTAAAGTTGGTTTGCCAAACAGGCAAAATACATATATTATTAAATCGGTGCCTAGTACGTTTTACGAACTGGCACCGACTTTAAAATGTTGTAAAGTAAAAAGATTATTTTTAGCTTTTTAGTTTACTTTTGAAGTTGGTTTAATTTTTTGTTAAAAAGTTATTATTTGATACTGTTAGGTTACACTTGATTAATTAATTAATTAATTAAAATCGAATTAAAACTAAAATTTTTCTGGTGACCATTTCTGGTCTTCATTATCAGTTCCACTTCATCAAAGGCTACTTTCCGTGAGCAAATGACTGAGCTACTTCGAAAATAACTGAAATTACAATAGATGTGCCTACAAGTTTTGAGGAGTTCCCTCGATTTCTCCAGGATCCCATTACCAGATCCTGATATGCAATGGGACCACATGGGAAGTATACCCTTTCAAACAAAAAAAGAATTGACAAAATCGGCCCAGCCGTCACAGAGTAATCGGTGTACATATATAAAAAAACCGACCGAATTGATAACCTCCTCCTTTTTGAAGTCAAAACAAAACAAAAGATACAAAAGAAATTCGGAAGTCGGATTAAGAAACTCCTCTTTTTTTCAAGACAGTTGAATAGTTTATACATTCACTATTTAATTTTAATTCAAATTTCATCAACGAATCCACTGTAGAATGTACCACACACGCTTGTACTATAGATATCGCACCATTCAATTAAAAGAGACTTAACTCAACAAATGCAATCACTGGAAAATGAATCTTATATATATATATATAAACGTAATGGCCAGTTCAGAAGTCACAGGAACGTTGAGTTACGTCACTTTAAAGGTTGCGATATATGTGTATGTATATAACTATCCCATATAACTATTCTATTCCCGTCTCATGCGTTTTTGGTCTAAAGCTGCAAGAATTTCAACAATCTTGTTTACTTATGCAAAACGGATACGATGGACGAAAACTAGTCTGAATATTAAAACTAAACTCAAAATTTACATTAAGAAATGAGTGGTATGAGAATTAATTCACGACGTTAATTTTACCAACAATTTCAGATGTAAGCATTTGGTATGCATGTATTCAGTGAAATAAGAAAATGTATGGGATTGAAATGAATAATTTTACGTCATGTGCAATATTTTTTCGAACTATTCGACTTATGTCATGCAACTAATTTCACGGTGTAATAAAGACACTAAATGAGATTCGCGAAAATATGGCATGATAAAATAAATCACGGTAATTTCGGTTGAAGTTGCCATAACATTAATATATTAATGAATCAAATTATACAAGTACTGTTATTAAATTCATGCAATTAAATTCAGCATGTACGCATGCATTATTACGTAATTGGAATTCTGCTTAAACGTTAGTATGCAAATGATTCTTTAAATTTCATTAGCAGAGCGAAATCCGTGAAAAAATAACGGGTAAAAGTTACTAAAACCCTTTATAACCGGCCCATTGGTATCTCTGATTTCCACATTAGCAATGATACTTTTCAAAACAGCCAGTTTTATGCGTTATTATTGTGGTCACTGTATTACCACTTTAGGTCTCTTTTGTCGCCACAGACTAAAAATTGTCGAATGTCAAACGATAGAAATTGCCAGTATGATTTTTTTTGGTACGGGTTGTGTTTAGTCTGTGAAGGAAATTTAATTCCGTGGTAAAACCGCAGTCTACTATTTGTTTTTATGGGATCCCGTTGGCCACTGGATACTGTTATTACAATCGTTTCGGAATAGCCCGCTGTGCTTACTGGCTGCACTTATCATGCCACGTACTCGGCTAGTTTGCACGCTGTTCGCGGGGCTTTTTCGTATTGCCAGAAAAAAAATATATGAAAGTCGCTTCGTATATGTCTGTTCCATATTCGTAATCAGTTTTAATACCTTAAAGATAAATATTTTTTACCTATATGTATAGTTATTTATCAGTGTGATATCTTTGGGCAAAATAACAAACATTAAGCAATAGCCTTTGCCAAGTGTTTTCTTTGAGAGAGTAGCATTTGTTTGCAGTTCTGTGTGTATTTATGATTTTTTTTATACACAACAGTGGCTTAAATTATAGCCTATGTCCACCTAGAAACGTATACAAATTGTTTGAGCTATTCTTATAATTTTTAAAATGTATTCAAAGTTTCAGCAATGCAAAGTGCAGTTATATTAAGTAGCCAAAGGATTCGTAGATCATATAACAGTTATATTGGCGATGTGACTCATTCTACCTCAAATTGAATTGGATATTGATAGGATCTATCCGGTGTCAAGAGCTATGGTTAATCGGACACAGCTTCAGCAATAGTTTAGTATTTAATGCTTGTAATCTGAGACGCTTAACTCGGAATCGGTGACGAGTGATTTTCAAAGATACATGCTAAACTGATACTGCAAAATGATATAGTTTTGGATAGCCCTTTAATCTGAAACGAATCGCATTTAATTTTTAATTTCGAAATGTATTTTGCTTGGGTTTTTTTGTATAATTTGTGGTATGCCATGTTCAAAGTCAATAACGAAAACGCATTCTATATTAAGTCACTTAAACACATGGGTAGGAAATATTTCAATCTCATACAAAATACATTATCTTTAATCAATGAAACTTACAGCCATACAAATTTTACATTATGGCTCTGTATTAATTGAATTAAAATTTAAACAACAATATTTATATTACCGTAAATCTGCGACAGAGAATGCATTTTTTACATCGCGTCGCGTCGCAAATTAACGGGTTTCCAGCGAAAATCAACACTGTTGAATTATTGCACTGCCGCAAAGCTTTGTCGACAAAGTAAAAATTCATACACCGCCAAATGGCATCGGACAGGAAATAAATTAATTATGACGTGTTGAAATAGTGAACCAAATATAATTCGATACCTTTGTCACGATCGAAATGGTTCATTTTGTTTCCTAGGAAGTTTGTTTGATGTAAACGTTCATTTAAAATTGTATGGATTCCGAAATATACATTCGTCGAATTTGAAAACAAGAGTCCCTTTGTTGATTTTTTGATCGATTCCACTGAAAATGAAACAAAATCACCTTTTACATTATTGCTGTTGATTTGACTAGTGTAGATATTTTTGAAAAAACAAAATAGGCTTTTCATTTACCTATAATGTGTTTATTCGCTTCAAGTATTAATGATATATTTTAAAATTTCTCAAAACAGACGCTGAGAGTAAAATACATATCAGGTTCGAAAGTCTTTTTTTTGTTGACGCTGGGTAAATCTTCATAGGTACCCGACTCCTGGAGTGGATGTCGGGTTATGTGAGATTGCGCTCACTAAAGCCCCCTGCGATGTTCGCCACAGCACGGAAAACGGAGAGGCTACGGCGACTACCGCCGTCGCCTCGCGTCCGATCCTACACAGTTACTTTCCAAAGCAACCGTGACTCGTCGCTTCCGCCGCATCCGGTTGGAAAGGCTTATCTCATCGAAATGGTCACTTGATATAAATTTAGTAATATTTTTCAAATTTGCTATGGACTATATTATTTCATTGTCTTTCCAGTACCTACTTCGTACTTTTATTCCAAGAGAGTGAAATTTTGCTACTAACAATAAAATATTTATATGTCCATTTAATCTCAATGTTTGTTTTACATCTAAATAATTCCCATCAATCCCACGAGGATTAAATAATCAAAATTGCACGTGTCTATCACATCACGACAATCGTGGTAGAAAACCTTTAGGGATTTTCCATATAAAATATACTCGTGTATAATAAGCAGAATGCATACCATTTACCAATGAATATTAGATGCTCAAATGATGAACCCTTTTAGAGCTGTCATATCACTTGGTTATTTATTAAACTTGATAACTTTAATCGAAGTTTGTCGTTCAAATTATTACACATAGCACGAGACACTCACATGTCTCGGGGGATAGTTTTAGAAGTAGAATTAAGAGATATTAAATTTTGATAACATTTTCGAGAGCAACGCCCTTGATGTCAAGTTTGATCTCGAATATCAATATACTCTGTTACTTTTTACTGTAAACATTCAAGTTAGATGAATAGATTATAAGTAGGTTTAAACGCGTGCGATGTCATGAGGAAAAGCAAAGTCTTCATAAATAATTGTACTTGTGATGGGTTCAAATCCGGTTAGCACTTCTGAGTTTTTAAATGCTAAATTATGCTCATATTCGTTTCGTGTTCGGTGATGAAGCCAACCCATCTATCAGGAGAAAAATTCTGTCAAATAAATGTATATCCGCCAATTCACTGTAAATTGGCGTAGAAGACCTAGACATAGCCTCTAGACGTTCTTTTACATAGAAGAGTAGGCCTTTCTCAAGAAGTAGGACATCTAAATGCTTTACCACACTCGATAAAAAAAGCGTTTCTTCAATAGTAACTTTACTATTGAAGAAAATTGTTAGTTTCCGAGCTATCGAACCACGCGGATAAAATTGAGCATTCAGGTGGAAATTTTAAGGAAATACTTTAAAGTCTCCTAATGTAGTGAATTGTGAGGATTACACTGGACTGCGGTGACTATTGTGTATAGGTACTATTTTGTTATATAAACAAATGTTATCAATATCAACAGACAATGAATATCATCAGAATGCAGGGTCTGCTCAAAGTTC
This sequence comes from Junonia grisea, assembly GCA_018235645.1. Taxonomy (NCBI): domain Eukaryota; kingdom Metazoa; phylum Arthropoda; class Insecta; order Lepidoptera; family Nymphalidae; genus Junonia; species Junonia grisea. Next base: position 1,578 of record DVXP01001598.1, on the reverse strand, counting down.
CAACACCACAAGCAACAAGTCATTTACTTGACTATTGGTGAAACGGTGGCTGATGACGGTCGGTCGCGAAGAGGGTCCCTATCTCTATCAGTGGCGAAGCTAGCATAAGTAACGCGGAAAAGGTTTTTTGTACATTTCCATATAATTTCACGCGCTTTTCCATATCGTAAAGAGCATTACATTGATTGTTGTTTTTTAAACGTGTAATATGTATATTCATTCAAGTTTCAAGAGAAAAAAAAATACACAACAAACGCTAAGATCATGCGACGTAAAATTAATAAAAAAATTTAAACTGCTTTGTGACTAAAATTTTTAATAAAAATTATAAACGACTTTAACAGAGGACAATTTTCTAATTCATTAATAAATGTGTAATTTTAACAAATACCTGTAAAATAAAGACAATCTCTTACGAATTAATAAATACCTGCAGTTAAATACTGCCTTTGTTCCCAGATCACGCTATTTAAGGCTCGCCTTTATGCTCTTGATTTACAGAATTAAATCTATTTTATCTTATTTCTGAATCCAAAAACCATAACGTCATATGATTTTAATTACAATTCTCAAATTTGAACTTTATTAGTATGGAAATAAGAGTGAATCTTGAAATAAAATGAGTATTTCTATCGTTGAATCGGTAAGATAGACTTCATGCATTGCTAATTGCATGACAAAACAAATCAAATGTCCGCTTTTCCTTGATTGCGGCTATTTTGTAATATTTAAAATTTTTAGTATTCATACTACGTTCCATTGCGTTATCATAAATTAAAAAATGTTGCCGACATTTTCCTGTTCTCAATTATGACAAGATAAAAAATGTGAATACGGTTGATTTTATTTTCTATGGTTTGAATTTAATTTTTCCGTAGAACTTCATAAATGCAGCTTTTAATTGTAACAATAATTTGAAAGTTTTAAACTACGATTGTATATTTGAATTTTAATTTTTCATTGTAGGTATACCCACTTTGCCAAAGAGGTATAGTAAAACAAGATTGAAAATAAAATAATAATTAATTATCTATGTGATATGAGTTCAATTAGAAGCAAAACTGAAAGCCTATCCAAATTATATCTTAATCAAGCTTTTTAGGTTACAGTGTGTCAAAGATAATTTTCAATAAATTAATAAATATACCTACTCGTAAAACATTGATCTCCTCCTATTGCAGGCGGAAAAAATATCTAAAAGTAGCTTAAAAATAAACATGACGATATTTTTTACTTCTATTTCAAGTGTTATATTGCAAAATAAAGCGAACGCGAAAAAGGCGGTTTTAAAGGTATTGTGTTTACCGACCGACTTCAAGATGTGCAAGAAAGAGCGATTGTAGGTGAACGGCACTGAATACTTTTATTTATAAAACAAGTGTAAATTTGGAAAATTTATTAAACCCCCGACATTGTATTTAATACGACATGAGGACTTTAAACACTTGGGAGGTATTTTTTTATAAATTATATCTAATAACACACACACAGACACACACAGGCATGCATATACATAATTTTTCGAGTTACTCTCAATAAGCCCTTTTATTTGATACCCATATTGTAGAAATGCATCAA
>DVXP01001597.1:0-14559 GCA_018235645.1 Junonia grisea | reverse complement strand
GACGTATGCTTGCTATGTAAAGAAGCTTACTTTTGTATGAAGATTTTAAGGTTTCCCTTCTATTGAAACAAATATCCTCAAAAATTTATAAATTCTGACCCATTTCATATATTTCAATTGAATTTACACATACACCTCAACAATTGTTTAAACTATATATGAAAGAAAATAGGTTACACATAAAAGTACGGTATTAGAAATTCTTCTTTGGTGTGGTAATGTTAAATGAGAACCTGATTTTACAGTTCGAAACCTTTTGGGACGAGCGAATGGGACACGTCTGGTACATAATATAATTTAATGGCATAAGAACCTTATTATCGAGGGAACTAAGGACCATAATTCAGTTAGCCATGACACGCGGAGCTCACAGTACGATAGAAAATTATTCGGGTATTTAGTAATGAAATTTTCAGCAACTTATTTCGAAACACGTGTAATACATAATAATATGATTAACATGGAATCAGGGTGTTTCTAACTATGTATAAAAATAAGGGGATTTGTTATCAATACTGAAAAATAGTAGCTTCTATGTATTTTTAAACTACTTTTAATGTTTAAACTACTTTTAATGTAAATATCTTATTAAAATCCCTCGTCAAAGTAAAGGATTTTCATTACGTAGGATAATGGATAGTTTCCCAGGAGATAGGCAAAAACTGTATCTCCTTATTCAATGTCAACGTGTTTAAGTCGCGGGTATAGCTGTGAAAATCTATCGTGAATAATATATGTGGTCAAATTGTTGAATAGAAAAGCGATTATTAGCAAGTAAAATGTTATACAACTTCACGTTATACAATTTTGAACGTATATAGCATACTTCACGTATGCTTACAATTTTGAATAAATTTTTCGATAATATTATTAAGCTGATATCAGCATTTAATATAAATTAGTACAACAAAAACATACGTTATCTTTTAGCATTAGCAAATTTTATGTCTGATATTTGAACAATTAAACAATCAAATCACCAAATTAGCAAGTTGTTATTACATTCCGACAAATTATTTTGATATGCAAAATCGCAAACATTTTGCCTTCATTGTGAAAAGCGGCAAAAACAAATGTAATACAATTGCGTGTGTAGGCGATGCTTGCTTTTAATTAACATCAGGTTAAAAGGCTGCACAATTTTGTTTAATTACCTGTTATTCGGCATGTGACTATACAAACACTCGCTCTTTTTACCGCACCGTAAAAATGTTTTACAACAGCGACACGTACTTTTATTATTATAAGCATAAAGACTTTTCTGCAATAAAAAATGTATTTTTCTTTTCTCTCATTGTACCGGTTACGATCCGACCGCACTCCGGTCTCCTTTGAGGGTATTATTATGCGAAATGAAATGGATAACGAATGAATTACATTCTAGCACATTACTCGGTTCTATTTAGAATACTCTCTTTGTGTATATAGATTCTTTTATGCTGTGAATAAAGTTTAACATTCTTTGTAGCACTGCTTTGATATAAGTCATACTTACAAGACACTGCTTACTACTTTTTAAAAATAACACAAATGTATTGTTTACAGATGTTTAAACATTATTATATGAATTAGGAATAGCTACCACGACAAAGTTTTACAAAATAAAGAGAAAGCAGATTACAGTACAGTATAGGTTTACGTTAAATCCAGATTAAGGCTCTAATTAAGAGTCTGGATACCTTACTATAGGTAAGCCATTAATTATGTTCATTTTACAAAACTGTTATCAACTCTTAAATGGCTAATTAATTAATTTTATCACAACATACCTAATTAAATTAATAAAGTATCAAATTCGCAATAAAAATCAGTGTATTGTTTTTGTTTCACAGCGACACGGAACGGAAGGGGCCAATGAGTTTGAATGGATCATTCAACACGCGAATGACCAGTTGCTATGTGGGCACATTGTCTAGCTAATTGAAAGTTGACACCCCAAATGGTATACATCGTTTTAGATTTCAATATTATACAATGATTTATTTGTTTATCATATGACACGGAAGTTAATATTGTGTTTATAACGGTATGTGATAATTTAATGTCTGGTATTCATTTCCTATTTTTGTTTAGACTTAAGATAATGAAATGTTAAACCTATAAAGATAATAAATAGTTACTGATCTAAATAGTTATTTAATTATATAATTATCTTCGCAGTTGAATGATTTTTTTTACAAATGTTTTTAAAATTTAAGCAAACTATAAACTCGTAATATAGGGCTCGCTATGTTGGTGCGTAATAAAAGTTTGTAGATATAGAAGTACTATTGGTTATATTATGTTTTTGGTTATGGCCCATAAATGTACAACGTGAAATTTTTTGTAAACATTATCTTGTTTTACGTATGTATTTACGTATTAAAAATATTAGGCCCAGTTCGTGACATTGTTTGTGATAATAGTTATCTTACCTACAACAAAAATGGAAGAAGGACACGAAATAATTCCTATGAAAACTTTTGTTTTCACCCGATACGAAAAATTCTAATTTGTGAGTTATTTTACATTTCAAGTCGAGATAAATTTAATGAGATGAGACGTGATTACACAATGGACTTACATCTGAAGATCTGCGGATGTAGGTACGGTACGAGATTCAGAGCTGGAATTGCAGAAAATTACTCGCGATCAGAGATTAAACTTCCGTTGTGAGACAAATCTTATTTATGAGAAGCTTAGATTTAGAGGAGTATAAATATATTATCTCGGTTGAAATAATTTAAGCTTATAAGAAATTTTTTAATTGTTCCCTTTGAATACCAGCTTGCGCTGTCAGCCAGAGAAAAATGTGTTTTACTTTACTATGTTCCCGATGTGAAATTGAACTATTGGAAAAGTTAACATACTAGAGTACAAGGAAAGAAAAACATACAAAGAAGTTTAATTCTAACATTGAGAGAGTACAATAATCATTCACTTATGTTGTAAAAGGGGATAGTATGTCACTTTCCTTGGCAATTTGTCCTCGCGTGTCGTATTCGTTCACGAGGGGTTGTTGGAGAAGACATTTCACACGCGATCAGGTAAGACGATCACTCCTAAGTAACTGTGAGCAATTCATAAGAATAGACGTAAATGTCGATTAACCGTAACTAGAGCTGTTACGGTATTCAATATATTACAGAAAATCTTTATTTGAGAAGTATAAAAGCGCGCATGTTGTCCGTTTCATATAATATTGGTTTTTCATAAAATAAATGACATGAAAGTGTTATTGTTGAACTTTTTAGTATTTAAAATCTGTTCTGGAGGGTTTTTAATGGTAAATTTGATGCATAGGTGTGTTTTTTAACTATATTTATTTCGCTTTTCTTTTCTTTAAATACATATAAAATTTACATACATACATTAAAATTAAATACGTTGCTAACTGTGCGTGGTAAGTAAATTACTAACCAATTTGTTGACAGGAAAAAAATAACAAAGCTATGACGTAAACGTACAACGGCTGATGACGTAAAGAATTTACTTCGAGTCAAATTGTTAAAGACGTGTAGGAAATTACGCGTTTTATTTTTATACCCATTGCTCAAAAATATTCCCTACAATGTCCCAGATTAGTGATGGACTTGTATCGATAGTTTTTACAATCCATGTTGACTTGGATAATAAAACGAAACTTGCATAATGTTTACTATTTATCAGAAGAAATACTAACGACAATAAAACTCAAAACACATAAAATATTATTATGTTATCCATTGTAATAGACCCGCAATTATACATAAGAGTTAAAATGTGTATTATTTTATGTATTTGTATAAAACCACAAAAAGACATAATCATTTGTCATGGGACTACCGTATCGTATCGTAGTCGTTAAGGTTCAATACTATCGATACTCATAACTATAATAGCATTTTTCAATTTCGTTTCACGGATATGTGAATGTTGTATCACCGATACTGCGGCAGCCCTACCCTGAAGAATGAAACGCGCACGAGGGAGCGATGTAAAATATTAAACCAGACATTTCATGGCACATTACTTTTGCGCCTGAATTACCATAACGTTGAAATATTAACATTATTTTACAGAATTATCATTTACATTCTTGGGATTTTGTGTTTATTGATCATGAACTAGGTAGGTATATTTAGAACGCGAGGATTCAACGCTAGTCATTTATATAAAATAGACAAATAAATGGTTTAACAAATGTTCTTGTTTCTTAAAATTAGAAATATGAAGATAATTTTAAAAGAATCATCTGAATGCTGATTATTGTAGAATGGATGGATGCAATTATAGAATTGATATGAAGAATACTCATACTAACAATAATTTACATATGAAAATAATTTTATCTGTGTGGTGTTAGTATACGTAATTTTTCAAAGAAATCAACGAAGGAAGAGAGAAAGCCCATGAGCAAAATATAGCCATTCTCACGCATTCGACATTTAGAAAGTATAAGTATCAAAGAACATTTCTATGATTTTATGAAACATTTAAAAGCACGTCATGTACCGAAGCTTCCATAAAGCCCACTAAGATTATTCCCATTATTATCACAGGTTACGGGACGCATGTGATACGTGCTTTGAATATTAATATATAGAACATGAATAGGTAATTGCGTGACAGATATATTTGTTCCGATTTAAATTTGAATTATAATATAATTGGGGATTAAACTGTGATCAGACTCAAAAATTACAATGAACATACGAAACGCGATCCATTTGAGATAAAACTCTACTCTCGGCATTAATATAATCAAGCAATTTAACGACAAAATGTTAACATATATAAATAAAATAAAGTGATTTATTTATATTACCATATAGGTATGTATTTTCAAAAGATTTTACCGATGTCAATATAATTTCTTGTACTCGTCAGGGTAGTAACTTGGCCACATGGATTGTTTACGAAATAATATTCCATAACTTAAATCGCTGTGGCTATTAGCCAAAAGCAAAAACGTATCCGGCTTCTATATAAATAATTCCACATAACAACAAAGCTATCTTATGCATTGGTGTGGTATTAATATCTTAAGTGTGAGTTTTTACATTTTGGCGTCATTCGTCACTTTGCAAAAACTATTAAGTAAAGATTTCGTGAGGGTAACCGGATTAATCTTTCACGCAAAAAGTAGTCAAAGGTTTTTTAAGAAACTTAACAATATTACAGTATTTATAGTTGGTACACTAGAGCAAGATATAGGGCATGATGTTTTTTTTTTTTATATGAACATATTAAATTGGATTTATTTACCAAATGGAAACAATCAGTGTCAAGGTAACGTGTCAGTAACAAATCGCAGGCGGTCGTTTGTACTGTTAAAATATGTATTTGCATTATATAATATGCAGTTAATAATAATTTCATTTCCAATTCTAAAATTATAAATTCCCGCCTATAAATTATAAAATGTTATTCCTACGATCCAAATAAACGGTTACTTTTGTATTAAATTTCTATTTTATTTATAAAATTTCCATCAATAACGCCTAGCAGGTAATCATTAGTAAACAAGTGATCAAAGATAAATATTTACACGAGGTAATCCAAATGTACGCGAGTTTTGGCAGTTGTTTATTCAACAACGAACATAAATAATATAGAGGCGACGGTTGATATGCCAAGAACCACATAGCACATTCTTATGTCATTACACGAGTTCAATCCCGTGAATACGTTTACGTATATTATCTGCTCTAATTTTATTAATATTATAAAGGGGAAATTTTGTAAGATTGGATGTCTGTTGCTATTTCACAATAAAAGAGCTGAACCTATTCGCCTCAAAGTTGAAATGGCTTATACATGGACAAAGCATTTTATATGTAACATTAGATTAGGATGTAGGCTATATTTAATTCAGAAAGTTTTTAAAGTTTTCACAAACATTACACTATTAACAAACCCCTTATTTGTCTCCCATTATGCCCTCTACGAATAAATTGGAAATGTAGCGAATGTTCAATCAAAACATAATCCACAAGTTTGGTTTACGGCTTAAACGTGAAAATGTGACAAATACACGGACGTTATTCAAGATACATAAAGGTTAAAATAATTTTTTTTAGCGATTTACGAGTAATTTAGCTGTTACTTCATAATTATTTACGTAATATGAAACGTAAATAAAATTAGACACAATAAAATTCATTGTGCTGCCATCTATTTTGTCAATAGCAGACTAAGCGTAGATTTGACAACACCATTCACGAATAAAAAATGTTAGTTCCAAACACGTAATCGAGATGGCGCTAAAACGTTATTGTTTGTTAAAACAAGTTGATTAGTTTAAGAATTTTAATTTTATTTAATAAAAATAATATGCGAAACACGCGAATGTTTTAATACGGCTATAAAACTACTAACTATGACAATACTATCTGGGCATTATTAAAGCAGGCCCTGGCTAAGTCTGGGAAAATACTAGAAGAAGCTATCTGGATTGTCTTCCTTGGAATATATAACTATGTTTAGTTTACTAAGAAATAATACTGATATTGATAATAAACCAAATTTTCTTTTGTAATTGACATTGTACGTTATATTTTTGTGCATAGATCAAAATCAATAAACTTACATGACTTGAACTGCTGGGCCAAGGCTCCACTGTCGGCTGCATGGTGGTAGTCGTATAAGGAACGACCAACCAATTCCTCGGTGTCGTAGCCCAGAGTGTTCATTAAACTGCAACAAGCAATTATTTATTAGTTTTATATTTTTAGAACTAACATGGTAGGGGCTATGAAATTTTAAAGAGACTGATCAAAATAAAAGATAAAAATATTTTTTATTATTTTTCAGTTTTATTTACCCTATTTTACTCCATTTCTATTTCTAGATAAAATTGGTTCAAATTATGCTTAAATGTTTTTTCTTTTGTACTTTTAAAATAGCAAAAAAAACTGCAAAAAAAAAAATCATAAGAATAAAAAATAAACATATATGTATACAAATTCTGCTTTCAATAAATTTGTTCCATGATTATTTATGATATTTCCATGATTATAAATAATTGTATCATAATTCAATTTAAAATGCCCACACAATTTCATACTTAACATTGCAAATTTTTCTATTTTTATTTCCATAATTAAAAATAACATGATGAAATTCATAGTTATAATTTCAATATATTCTTCATAATTATATATTCTTTATAATGTCAATACAAGCTTTAAGCTCAATAAACTTAAAAATAACACCAATACATTGATACATAGTTGCAACTTTACAAGTCCCATGATGATTTCAAAGGTCATCCCCAATGTGACCTAGGCTCTTTATGTTTGTTTAGGTTATGTTTACCGGTGTCTACAGTTAACCTTGAATGACCTATTGACGTATTAATCACACCTTTCACTGCAATCCTAATAAATTTATACAAAACGATAACGCAATTACATTGCATAGCTTTAAATTAATTAATCATGTTTAAAACTTGAACTATACAAATCTACTTACGGCTAAATTTAAAAACCCCGCCATCCCCGCGAATTTACTCCACACAAAAACACATACAATAACTCTATTTAAAAATGCCACAATTATTAACCACCACAAATAATCACAAAGCACAACACTTCCTGAGCCGACACATCAAATCCGAGATCCGTTCTTTATCACACGCCAAGTACAAAAGTACAAAACCGCGAAATCCTATCATGTTTAACCTACAAAATACATTTGAAGGTGATATTTTTGTTGATATTATACTACCAAGTAAAGTAAAACGTTGCGAAGGTCGCAACAGACCGGTCAGATCACTACCTAAATTTTGCCAGGTAATATCTAACTCTATTGTGGTACAGCGCCATCTTTTAGACTGATGTTGAACTACGTTGATGTCTGGCGAGACTGAAATGGTTTGTTTTCATTGTAACTTCAACAAGTTGCTAATAAATTTTCGATTCATTGACCTCTCCCTACTTTCGGTGAAGTTGAGAGACGTAATTTTTTGGACGGATAATATTTTTACGTACCTATGACATGGATAAAAAAACATTACATGCATTTGATAGGTTACAAGTTGTACTATATACAAAATATTGATAGGTACGGAATAAAAATATACATCTTGCACTTTGTTTAATTTTTAATGGCGTTAAAACAAAACCGATTTTAACCTAAAAAAAATCTGTCTGTATCAAATTATCAAACTTTCTGCCTTTCCGTGCTGACTTATGTGATAAACTAGCTGACCCGGCGAAGTTCATACCGCCTAACAGTCGATATTTTATTTTACTAGTTAATTTATTTTTTTTTTTAGTCAATTAAAATTTATCGGACATTTTCTAATTTTTTGTATCCGCAAAAACTATCCTTAAACTTGAAGAAATATTCTAAAAAAATAATTAGCAAAATCGGTTCAGCTGTTCTCGAGATTTATGCTTTACAACAAATTCAGTGATTTATTCCTATATTATAAAATTAGAAAATAACTAAGTCAGTTTATCTGACGGCAGCGGTACCGCTGAGCCCATTTCAACAAATTTTAGTATGAAGGTAGTAGAGGACCATAGTGTGAGATAGACGTTACTCTTTGGTATGGCAACCGTCAACCTTATGGGCGGAGCCGCGAGCAAAATCTTATCAATAATTTTACATGTATTCGTTTTTTCTACTACTTACCACTCATCAGTGTCAGTGAACTTCATATCCAAGCTGTGCTTTGTTAAGAATGTCATGCTGTTGAGTGGCACTTCGATATTTGACGGGTGGGGTATCGGACGGCCGACAGCCACGAGTGCGCCAGACTTGGTGTACTTCTTGAGTTCATTTCCCTTCTTTTCGTCCTCCGATTCGACGTTCCGTTCTTGGTCTTTCTCTTCTGAGGTGGTCAGCATGTGTCCCGTGACGTGGATCACCTGTTAATGAAAATATATAGTTAAGACTATGTTTGTAAAACATGACGAATTGTTGAAGCGAATCTCAACATGGTAAGGTTAACTGGAGATGAAACCATAGAGTAAAAATATCACAAGACTATATGTTTTACTCTCTCTACAGCCGATACAGTCATCTCTTAACGCCTATTTTTAATTTCTAAACTTAAGATTATTTAAATATGTATCTAAATTATTCATATGGATACAATATGGCGTTTTCGAAAGTAAGAGTACTTGAGAAAACTTTGAGTTATATGGAGTTAATTAGTTGTATTGATTACGTCGGATACATTTTTTCCAGGATCGACGTGTTGATTAGAATCCGTTGCATACCAGAAAATAAATAGTTGGCAGTATTTTCCTAATACCCATATTAACTTTACATACTCGATATCAATGTTAAAACTGTAAAGGTAACTGTAATGTTTAAAATTTACTTAACCACACTAAAACACTGAATAGTTTTAGTAATTTTGGACATTGGAAAGACATGGGCTCTATTTTGTCGTTCAAAAAAATTTTTAAGAGTATTAATCGAGTATGAAAGATTTTATGAAGTACTTTACTCGTCGATAAAATATAGCAGAAATATCTTGTTTTTTTTAGCATTATAAATCACATTATCTATGACAGGATGCTATATGTCAATAATAATAACGCTTTTAAATATATACGTTCAGAATTGCTTCAATCTAAGGTAATTGTAGTAATTGCTTCGTTGTTCAGAAAATCGCTGAGAATTTACTAGAACAGCACTAATGGATAAATTGTGAACATATGACGTGCGTAGGTACTTCATACATTGAAATTAATAGATTGCACAGTTTTAGGTACAGTATTAATCAGAATAAATAGGGAAAAATTGAAACAAAATAAACAATATGAGATATGAAAGAGAAAAATAAATAAGCTTGTTGCACTTGAAATTACAACAACATTAACTGAAATATTATTCTCTTATAACAAAGGAATTTGAATAGGGTAGAGCTTAGTTGTTGCTTCTGGATACAGATCTCATTGGGACTCTTAAACCTCCTAAAGAACAGCGACATGAAGTAGTTAATATAATTGCGTTTCGTAACCCAAGTAATACGAGTAACTCATTTCATTTCTTACTTCTAATTCACCCTTCATTCGTTATTGAATTTCAATGTATATGTGAATCCTCTGGCACTAAAATATTCATGCGCAGCGGTGACTGCTTATCGTCAGATAATGTCAGTACGTTTACTATTCTGAAAGCGAAGTTAACCACATAAAGTTTTTCCTAAATTGTTATACCTTCAAAATAATTACACAAAAATTATAAAAAGTATAACACATATCATTAACTACTGTATTACATATACAATCGTAAAGAGTTTGTATATGTATTTCTTAAAATAAACAAAAACTACTAAATGAGATTAATAATATTATCTTTTGGGAAGTCTAATGTCAATTTTAACGTCTTCGTCTCAAGGTTTGAAAACAAAATTAATATTTTAAATTGCCTTGAAATAAAAGTATAAGAGAGATAATTATTATATTGTTTATATAATGTGTGAATTACATAGCATAGCTTAAGTATGTTACGCATGTGTTGAATTACAAGTAGTAACAATGAATATTGTTGTAACATTAAACGCTAACATGTGATTACATTAAAGATGTTATTTGGATTTAATACACATACTGTATAACACATTATAAATAAGTGTCCATTTATTTATTTAATACTCTTCTTTATTGCCCATAAGTGCTATAATAGGGTTTGATGATTGACTAAAAATCTATGATTTTACAACAGAATTATTTCTGTTCTGGTATTTTCTATACCTTGACGTAATGTTAAATTTATTGGTTCAGTAATTAAACCGGAAAGTATAAGTAACTCACAATCTCATTTATCATAATTAATTGGTTAAGTTTTTTTTTCAATATTTTTTGTTTTTGCTGTTTTGATACATATACTCACTTAAAATCGTATGATTTTGAAACGTTGATAATTTTTATTATTACCTATCTACTGTGTGGCTTAAATAAGAAGTTGTTGATGACTAATGAAAAAAATAGCGATAAAGCAGAATAACGTACTAACGGAGATAAAATACGTTTATAGAATAAATTTAATAAAATCATATCTACATATAATAATAGAATACTTCTATTAAAATACATAATTATATACTTCACGAATACATGAATTAGTTACGTCCTAAGTGCTTAAAATACTTATTAAAGACACTTGCAAATATATCATTTTATAAGCATTTCTCAATAATAGGGTTATCTTAATGTCAATCATTAAATAAAATATAATTGACCCGACGCCCTGACACAAACTGAACTTATTTAAACATTAATACGAACGAAATGCCGAACACAACAATTATCAACAAAAAATGTAAAATATAAAAACCAGTTTAACCAGTCACCGAAATGCAGAAACTTTTTATATGGAAATAATTAACAAAATAAATCTTAATGTAGGTACTTTTCATTTATACAAGTATTGCAGATTATCTCCTGAATGTATAAAACACAAATATCACACCCCTAGAAGAAGAATCACCCAAGTCAAAAAATGTGTGTACCTGAAAATGCACTTTAATAAAACTTTAGACATTATAGCAATTTTAGAAGTGGTAGATATTTTGATTTAGTTGACTCTTCATTCACGGGTGCGATATGTAGAAATGTAAATTATATTTTTAGTACAATCTTGTGTGGCTAAAACTACGATTTATGATGACAAATGAGAAAGTGGCGATAATATTTAAGTTTCAAGTACAAGTTGGTTGGTAGATATTATATGATTTTCATGATTGATTGCTTTCGATTAAGTAACATTTTTGTTTCGATTTTCCTTAAAGAAATAAGTATGACAATTTAATTGTTAACAATCTCAAACCGAACTCGTTGTTATGTAATCTGGTCAAGGATTATAGCCAAAATGTAAATGAGACGTCAACATTACTGCCAGTATATCATCATCGAAATATATATTTTTATAAAAATAAATACGAAATACACTGAATACTTTATTATATTATAAGGGCATGGATTTTACTCACTACTAAATAAATAGGAAAGATAGGATTGATGTTATTTGGATGGAAGATTGTTGCGTTCTCAAGCAAAACTCCCCAAAAACTTTTTGATGAAAGTTAAAGCTTGCAGCTTATACGTCAGAATATTATAATACTTATAGGCTTATTTTATAAGTAGATGAAGGTAAGAACGGTGGGTAGTTTAAAAAAAAACAAGTAAAGTGGCTGCCGTAAAACTACCATTGTCAATGGAGAGTTATATAGCAGACAAATTGATGAAGCTATGTAAAATGTAAGAGAAGGGAATAATACCTTATAAGAAGCGGACTTTAGGTGCACATTTCTCCCCTTGCTGGTGAGCGTACACTTGAGGCGAAGGAGCAAGTCGCGCTTCGCGTCGTTGCCTGCGCGCAACGCCTCGCGAATCTCGTCGTGGTCGCAAGGGTGGCTGAACTCGAAGACGCTCTGGCCCATGATCTCCATCTGAAAAAATTATAACTTTTGGATCATTTCATTATTTATTTTTGTTGTTGGAAAAATGATCTAAGTCAATACATTAAATAGAAACAGAGTAAATATACTAGTTAGACTTGATGAAAAGTGAGTTTTTATTTCTGGTGTTTCAGTAAGTAGTCGTAGTAAGATTGAAAGAAGTCCTATACAAATAAACTAATTTCAGCTAATGTTTTTGTACGTCGTATGAAATAAAGTATTTTTCAAATATCAGTACAAAGTATTGTTGTAAGTTGTTTAATAAATTTCATAGCATTGAATTAAAATTGTAATTTTATAACATATCCAAGGCTTAAGACTACTTTCATCAATTAATTTATAAAGCGGAAATGATCTGTAGTAGATTAATTTATTCATACTGGCGACACGCACCCTGTACTGAAATTAATATGTAAATATGTACTTCTGTACTTTAGATATCTATACTAATATTATAAAGAGGAAATATTTGTTTGTTTGTTTGTATTGAATAAGCTCCGAAACTACTTGACCGATTTGAAAAATTCTTTCACTTTTGGAAAGCTACGCTATCTCCAGTGAACATAGGCTATATTAAATCTTCAAAAAGTTGGAGATTACCGGGCGAAGCCGGGCCGGTCTGCTAGTAATATATATAACGATACTTTTAATCAAAATACGCTGAAATCAAAATGTTTGACGTACTTGTTTCGTCATGCACATAAAAATAGTTGTTAAAATATTTGAAACAAAAAGGAGTATACATAATTATAAATGGTGTATTGTAATTTCTTTTAATGTTTTTCTCACATATTTTACTTTATAACTATGAAATCACGCATGACTGCGCTGATTTAACTAAGTGAGAATATGAATAGAATTAACAACCTGAAAGGTACTCGACACGTTTTTTCGCCCCTAAGAAAAAAAATCAGCAAATCCTGCCAAAAAATTGTTAGATATTTTTTATACTGTTATGTAATTATTAAATAAGGAAAAAAAATATTATACACAAGCTTCATTGAAAAATATCACTACGGTGTTCAGTTATTCACGTAGTCTAACAATCGTTTACGTTTGCTGCTAGCCCTACGTTAGTTTGGTTCTATGATCTATCTAACAGGACCTAGAAAATTACATTGAGACCATCGGGGTCGTATATAGATTTTAATGAAATGATTTAATTCAGTGTCCCATCATCATAACGATGAAAAATAAAGTTTAAACTCGACGTCTATTCGGCAGGATACCTTTTAGATTTCCGTAGAAAAAACCTTATGGTTTTGCCATGTTATTATTATATTTTTTGGAGTGTCTCCCCTATTCGCCTAATAAAACTTTT
This sequence comes from Junonia grisea, assembly GCA_018235645.1. Lineage (NCBI taxonomy): Eukaryota > Metazoa > Arthropoda > Insecta > Lepidoptera > Nymphalidae > Junonia > Junonia grisea. Next base: position 856 of record DVXP01001597.1, on the reverse strand, counting down.
TGAGGTCGGTGTATTAATTGTGTGATCTTAGAAATTTACAAACACCGATCTGAAAAGCTTTTATTCCATTCATTTTCTTCTTTTTCAGTTCATTTCCTTCTTTTTCAGTAGATTTTATTTTTTTTATTATTTTTATTATTTTTAATTACCTTATTACTATCCCCCGAAACTTGTTAATATTTTAAACTCATGTTATTGTTTCGTAATAGAAGTAAAGGAAAAGTTTAAGTGTCCTTAATCTTTTTATGCACAAAAAGTGATTTAAAAGATAAGGGTTATATAAAAAAATAATAGTACACCTTTGTAATAATAAAGATTAAAATTTGCAATCCTGTATTATTTATGTTAAGGCCTCTCGATTTTAGAGCATTCAGTTAAAAGTTTTTCAAAATAGGTACTATTAGAATTTTGAAATTAAATTACTATATGGGCGCGTGTATAACAAGTGTAAACAAGTGTATAACAAGTGGAAAATTTATTAAACCCTCGACATCGTATTCAATACGACATGAGGACCTTATACTCTTGGGAGGTATTTTTTTTTATAAATTATTTCTAGGGGAAGATGAGGGAATGACGCTCTACGGGTAATGGCGCTCACCTCTGTTTCTCTGCTATTATGTAACGTAGTAACTCGCACTGTGACGTACAGCGCGAGGGAAGGGGGTCTCTAACAGACAGCAATGCAAACAGTCAGCCAACTCGCGTCATGATAAAATAAATTGCCTTTTTTTGTTTACGCCCTCTTTGATCTAATTTTTGATTTGGAGTTCGTTGTGGTAAGTCCAAAACTTTAATGGTTATTAAATTATTATTTTATTTACTGGTAATAAAGTTATTCTATTTTGTGACAATG
>DVXP01001596.1:0-14561 GCA_018235645.1 Junonia grisea | reverse complement strand
TGATATTTATTAATATAGATTGCTTCTAAAAGACCGAATCTATGCGGATGGCAGTAGATTTATCATTATTTTTGATATAGTCAAATAGCCCATTGAGATATAACTAACGCCTTTAGTAGATCATCAAAACATTTAACCTAACACTCTGATATTGCCACAGAAAATCGACCTACGCCTTAAAATTGAATAGCATTCAGCGGAATGCCATGAAACGTAAAACTTTAGGTACTAATTTACGTATTCAATATTAGGTACTAATAATAATTTTAAAAGTCATTATTGATAATATTATTTTTTGGGAGAGTCAACCCACTATCCGTATTCCGTATCATGAATATATCGTTTCAGCTAAAAAGTCGTCACTCTCCTTTCCCTCGAGCCCCCTTCTTTACTCGTGCGCCCCCTTGTACCCTTGTGCCCCTAGGCACTTGCCTATTTTGCCTTAAGGACCACTGTATGTGAATGTGAAGAAGCTCAGATTAAGGGTAATTTAAGATATTTTTTATCCCGGAAAATGAACCATTCCCGAGGGGACCTGTGTTTCCTCACCCGGAGTGATAAATGAAATCGATGCGGCCGCAGCCGCGGGCAAAAGTTAGTTGACAAGAAACAAGCTAAGAGTTTCACAATATTTACTTGCTTTAACTAAGTTTTTTATACGATTCATCACTCAAAACAGTTTTTCAGTATACTTTGAGTGATAATAAATAAATCGTAAAATATTTTCCATTTACTGCACAATCGTAAATATGCTTACGGTGATTACAAGTCAATAAGTGCGCTATTCAATAACTATTATTGCATAAAATTATTTAAAGTTAGTTGTTACAGCGTCCGAATCAGAGAAAAAATTCTGTATTGATTTATTCCTAGCATATTTCCCGGACTTAGCCAGGGTCTGCTTTATTCTAGCCTAAGATTTGACAGGTTACTGATTTTTACGTAGAACGATTGCCGTCTGACCTCCACAACCCAGAGGGTAAGCCAGTAACCATTTAGACTAGAATATTGCCTACTATGAGTAACGATCGTTATCTGGTGTTTTTGATAACAACCAGGACCGACGGCGCGGTGGGTAAACCCACAAGCACCAGGCCTAGAAACAAATGTTTCTAGAATGGAATCGAATGGAATGGAACCCGCGATCGCCGGCGTCAATAGCGCATTCAGCACCACTACACCAGAGCGGTTGTCAATATATTTTTTATTCATGTATTTAATTAAAAATGGTAAAAAAAAAACGGATCATTTTATAGACTAACAACAATTCAAGGCTACGTACTCTCTGAATTATAATATACATCCTAGGTTATTACATCAACAACCTTTAAAAAATATGGATTTCCAAAACTTGAAAGAAGTTCTTTGTTTCTTTTCAATACACAAATTAATATAGACAATTCCAGCTTATATTATCCGCCTGACAATGAAAGTATTTTACTTTTATGTAATTAACCATTTGAAATAAACGCTGTCAGGATGTCGAAACGTTCTACAGATTATAAGTACAAACGCTAATGGGTCCACTGAAACTTCGCAATAAGACCTTCCATTCAAATGGAATATTCACAGCTTAAGACGTTGCATGGCGTTCGCATGCGCCTAGTTTAACTAACAACTGGCCAAGTGGTGTTGGACCAGACACATAGAGTTCCATAACTGACCATCGTATAAGGATTTCCTTAAAACATGGTTCATGCCTTCTAATGATATGGATACGAAGTAACTTCTTATGTTTGTTTGTCTACATGACTGTTTATTTTTTTCGTTTAAACCGACTAACAAATTTCGATGACTTTTGATATGGAGGTAGATATAAACTTGGAGACATAGGCTATGTTTTGGATGCTATAATTAAGGCTGTATACTAACTACAAAATGGGTTCAGTTAATTTTTTTTAATACCTTGTATTTATTCCATTTAAGTAAGCTACTCGTATCATACAGTTCTAAATCCATCAATTCTCATTGCAGCTGACAGTGATTTCGTCCACTGTTTTCATTGCTTTGAAATAAATAAAAAAAGTTTGACAGCTATGAAGCATTGCAGCTTTGTCTTTGGGATATTTGACACGTCAAAATGAAAGAAAAATTGTCGATATCGTGGACTTGTGAATAAAAGATGCAGGAATAAAGCATTAACCCTTTTGATACTCTAACCTATTATTTCTAAATAAAAACCTTAATAAAAGACACACTACAAACAATAGAAAGTACAAAAATAGAAAAGAGACTAAAACTACAAAATAAAACCGCAAAAGTCGCAATTTAAGTAATTGATTTCTTGCGTTGCGACCCTTAAAACCCTGACTCCATATTTCGCCTCAACTTTTCCCATATTTCGTATTCTGGAACATTCGACCATTTGTCGAAGATATAGACAGCTATTTGATACGTCTTTACTATGAGTGCCACTTTCTGTTCCCGGGAGTTTTCTTTACGATTTTGGTCACGATTACAGTGGCCTTTGTAACGCGCTGTTAATATTCAGAGGGACCTTGAGATGGCAATAAACGTGGATGACTATTATATCCCTCTCTTAAAAAATAACCGGCATTGTACAAGGAATGTTATTATTCCTCTCGTTTTCGTTATGGAAATGGATACACAAAAGCGGTTGAATTTTACGCACAAGTATACAATATAATGTACAATACAAGTCAAAAATATGTCCCATTTCGTATGATGTTAGCTATACCTATTTTATATACGATTCTTGAAAACGTTAGTTTGTAGCATTTTAAATTTAAATTGTTAAATTAAAATTTCGTATAGGTACGATAATTTCCGGGGTGGGTAAAGTTTTAGGTATAACTAAAATTTAAATTTTTGTTTATTTATAAGTTTAGTTCTAGAGTACACCAAAACTTGCATCACAAATTCACAAAGGCCACGTCGCCCAGATACACAATTACATTAATAGACACGAATCTGGCTTTTTTTATTATTTTTTTCTTTATTAGAGACAATCTTATTTAGGATATATAATTTGGGTCTAAATATTAAACTTAATAGTTGTGATTATATTGGACCGATTCTTCTAACTACAATAACAAACCATTCGATAGGTACTCGTAGTTCATAGGATTCTTTTATTCCATTCATTCATGCACTGAATAAAGAAATATTCTGCTCAATATTCTAATAGAAAAATGTTAAGTAAATACAGAATTTCAACTTTATTAGAAAGTCAGAGACAACGACTGATTTAATTACAGGAATGGATTGAACGAAAAAGAATGAATGGATTTTAATTTCCATTGCAAGAATTCATTCGAATGGAAAATTTCTAATTTATTTCGTTTGTTACCATATTCGATTTGTTCGAGTTTAAAAAGCTAGCTCTTTAACGAAGTTTCGTTTTGTCTTTATCGAGTTAATTAGTGATTAGCGATCAGGTAGAATTACACCTCAAATTAATAAAATTGTCCATTTTAACTGTCATTTAATTTTAAATTGCCTTACTGCAACATAGAGAACATTAAGTTACTGATAATACTACATTAAATTTTATCTGTGTGACACCACTCTACATAAATACAACCATATTTAAGTCACGTGTTTTTTCAGTTATAATAGCAATCATGATAACCTTATTCACTTGCACCATCAACCAGACACAGAATCCAACCCTGAAACCTCATGAAGCTGTGGACTTTCAGAACTGGTATATGGAAAGAATAGTCGACACGCTACCCTTGTTAGAGACCATAAGCGACTGCCAGTGCCCCAGGGTCTACATTCCGATCTGTGGGTCAGATAATAAGACATATACCAACATATGCTGGATGAACTGCATGAACTTCAAGAGAGGTACAGAAGTGGATGCGGCATATGAAGGTCACTGCTTACAATACCTTGAGCCTTTTGAATATTGAAATAATGTCTTAATCTTTATCTTATTAGCTTAATAAATGGAGCACGCAAAATGATTGTATTTTTTTTTATTTCTTTCCTTTAGGTCAAGTAAGTTCAAGATTTTTTATCTAATTTGTAAGCCTTATTAATGCCTCTATTTTTCATGTAACGTTCTAAAGTAATATTATAATGATGAAAGTTTTGTAAGTATTCATGTATACGTAACGCTATAGATTACCCCTGATTAATTAATAATATTTATAAATAATGTGCATCTTTATAATTTTTTATTTAGTCCGTTTTAAGCCAAAGCAGAGCGCTTATTATTTATAATAGTTTTCGCTTTATCATTATATATCTTTAAAAAATGCTTAATTAATCATATATTTTATATTATGTTTGTGAAAATGTTCCATTAATTTCTACCAAAATTTTAATTACGTTCTACGATACCTAGAGTAATAAAAATGTTATTAAAAGATCGAGTCGTGAGCAAAATATTATTATTAATTACGATTTTACGAGAGAAATCATTATTATTTCGTTTATTGCGACGTTATTACATAATTGGAGATTAAATTGAATACGTCGGCAACCTGAATATGGAAAAATATTGTAAGTTATAGGAAATTTTTTCTTCATACAAAAATATCCTTTTTGCTTCTAAAAACGATTCAAAAAGTTTGACATCGTCTTACAATTAAGTGTCATCTCTAAAATTATTCTTTTTGCCAATTTTATTACATTCTACATTACATTATACTAACATTCTTTAAATTTCTAAGACAATATAAGGTTCGTGGTGACAACCGCTCTGGTGTAGTGGTGCTGAATGCGCTATTAACGCCGGCGGTTGCGGGTTCGATTCCCGCTCATGGAGGATGTTTGTATTTATATAAACATTCGTTTCTAGGTCTGGTCCTTGTGGGTTTACCTATCGTGCTTCGGTGAGCACGTAAAGCCGTCGGTTCCGGTTGTTATCAAAAACACCAGATAACGATCTTTACTCATAGTAGGCAATATTCTAGTCGAAATGGTTACTGGCTTGCCCTCTGGGTTGCGGAGGTCAGACGGCTCTGCGAAAAAATCAGTAGCCTGTCAAAACTTAGGCAAGAATAAAGCAGACCCTGGTTAAGTCCGGGAAAAAATGATAGGAAGAAGAAGAATATAAGGTTTGTGGTATTGACTTTAATGGGCAGATGGGATACGGAAATTTTTAATTTCTGAGATTAAGTTTCTCTCATTAAAATCTGTTTTGAAGGCGAGGATGGTAAGAAGTAAGTATAACCATTCCTAGAAATTCAAGCAGTCACATTATGAGCGCAAATATTGACAGTCATCAAATCTCTCTGGTTTTCGAAAAAAGTCATCACGGACTATGAGCTATACGTTCACAAAGAAAAGGTTTGTTTGATGTCACATGAAGCAATAAATGTCACACAAAATCATCCGAGGAAACCTACTTTATTTTAGTTTAATATACCTACTCAAAAACTTCAAATAAGCTATTCACTACTATGCCAATTACTTGAGGCGAAATACTTGCTCATTCTGATCTGCATGTGTATATCCAGCTTTGAAGTCCATATATAAAAGCTCTACGTTTATATCGTCAAAACTTTTATCTCCAACCGAACCCAATACAGTTTTATAACATCTAAAGATATCAAAACTTTATCTCACAGTGAGAATCTTATTACTCCTGTTGCTATCGAGCGAGTTCTCAACGAGGACCACTAGACGATGGACCACCAAGAAGCCGATTTATCAAATCCTGCCGCCGTTAAACAGAACTGTGCCTTGTAACCAGTGCCCTAACGTCTACTTTCCTGTGTGCACGACAACCAACGAAACTTTCATTAATGTATGCCAAATGAACTGTCAAAAGAAAAACCTCAAAGTTGCGAGGCGGGGTATTTGCATAGATTTTTGAAACTTGTCAAGTTTCCATATGAGTCTTGGGATCGTGTTTAATGTTTGGTTCAATAAAATTATTATGAAGTCAACTACTTTTTTTCTAAGCATAGGTACGTGTATTTATCATTTCACATTAATTATAGTAATAATTTAAAATAATTTTTTTCCCTGTATAGTTTTAGGCTTGATATTATTAAATCGACTAAGATGGAAAAATAATTTAGACGCTTTTACTTTTGTACGATGTTAACATCTATAATTATGGCAACATTCGTTGTACTCTAGTACGTAGTCCTGTTGTGAATTGCCGGAATTAGAAGCACTTTAATTTCTATTATTTCATTTACTCAACCACCTTTATAACTCAGTTAAATTATTTGAACATAATTCCAAGGAAGCAGGCAGCACCCACTAGAACAGCAATAATCCTCAGTTTGTCGAATCCGACCGCATTTAATTACACCCAACACGGACGTTACTCCCGAATTATAATAAAGCAAATCCTAAGATGGCACCACCCATGCACAAATTTGACTGCCCAATTTAGAAGTGACAGCGATTTCTATGTTGAAAACTGATCTTTAGGGTGGTACACTAAAAGCATTCGTCTGTAATGTAACTGTTAATATTTGTTTACATTGAATTAAAAGTTTCGTTTGTTAGCCAATCGCAGTTCATCGCTGCTGGACATAGACAAGTTTGTGACAAACATTTCGGTCCTTCGCAACCCTCATCCAGCCTATTTTACCTTGCGTATCGTCAGTTCAGCGGGCCGGAGGGCGTCCTACACTGCATTTGCCTAGACGCGGTCTCCACTCCAGGATTCGTTACTCCAACGGTCATTGGTCCAGTGACAGGCGTGACTGGCCCAATGCCACTTCAACTTACTGATTTTGCTATCTTGATTGTTTTGGTTCCGACTCCGAGCATAGCTCAGAATTAAAACTTTACAGGAATTACTTTATAATTATATAATTTATAACAATATTGTTGTAAAATATAACATTAGAGCATAAACAACTTTAGCTTTAGATCTAAAATTATGTATGACTCAAAATTTAATTTGGATTAGTTCGGTAAAAACTTGGTATCAAGTGGTATAAATCTGTATTATACAAATAAGATTAATAAACTTGAGAACAACTTTTTTCCCCTATTTTTTTAAATTTCTTTGATAACTTGAACCACATCATTCAAGCAATAGGTTGCGTCACCACAACGAGTTGAGATCAAAAGGGTAATCTAGATTAATTCAGGGACTGTACTATTCATTACAGAAATAGAATGAGCCTATATAATGTCACGGAAGAGATTTTAGTTTTCCAACAAAAAGAAATATAAATACTCCAAAACTTTCATAATATATATAACTGATTTGTTGTCCAGCAATTGAGGTATTTTCAGTTTAGATATAAATTACTCGTGAACTAAAAGAACATATTTACGTTTTATTACAATGAATTTTCTAAGTTAACTATAATTATTTTATATAACACCTTATAGCATGGGCTTTGTTCGCAAAGATTGTTTTTTTTTGTACGTACAAAAGTGTTGACCCACTTTTCCCTTTTAGGAATGGAATTGGGTAATATCAATTTTAAGAGAATCTTAAAAGAGCAAAAGAAATATATTTGCCAAATTTCAAGTTTCCAGATAGTACGTTTTCTCAGATATATATCTAGTTTTAGAATTTATGTTATCGTAGATAAAGTTTGACTAGACTCTGAATGAACTATAAACACCAGTGCTTAAGAAACTCATTGGCACTTGTACGGTTTTAAACTCTTCTTAGGATAAGATTCTCGTTTCATCTAGGTTAACTCGTTTAAGTAGAAGAATTAAAGGATATAACATTTTATCATTTAGCAATAACCTTTAAAAAGGAATGTGGTATTTTCGTTAGTAAAGTCATCTGTGCTTCTATAATATCTTTTAATTTTTAGTAGTTTAAATCCACATGCAGTAAAATTTAACTTGCTTCTCTGACGTTGATAATATTGCTTTATTTAAATAGTATGTTAGTAAATAAAACTTGTTTGTAGCTACTGCTTTACTTCTCTGGTAATCTCTGTAAATGAATATAAATCTCTGGTTATAGTGATTTTATATAGCCTATAACTTCCGACATTAAATTTCTCGTCCAATATAGAATAAACGCTTTATGTCCTAATAGTAGGTTCAGTGGCTATTCTCTTTAATCTTTAACTATGGACGTGGAATCTCACAGGCTACTCGATGTTTTCGTTCTCTTAGTTTCACCTAGACCCACGAACTCCACGGGATAGAGTTGCTCAATAGCTTTAGTCTTAGTTGTAAAACTACTATTGAGGGAGGAGGTTGCATCTTCCGATGAATACTACGTTAGTAATGACCATCGAAACATTGACCGTAGAAGATTGATTTTATAAGGGCGATTATGTATGTTTGAGATTTTGTAATACAAAATGTCGAAAGTAATAAAGCGGGTAGTTTTAAATTTTGATTTAGAATTATTAGCTTTATTGCCCAAACATTTATGAGGTTGTGATTAGGGTTTAATGAGAAAAAATATTGTGCAGAATTTATCTTCCGATCAAGAAGTGAGTTGGTTGGTTAGTTTCGGGTCCTTCTAACAGTAAATAAAATATTGAGAGTTTCTTTTATATATTGAAGCTGATACAAAGTTACGACTGTTATAATGATGAAATTATTTAAAAATAAAAAATATATGACTTGTATGTCTTCAGCGTCCTAGACACTTGTGCACTGACCGCCAAAAAATATAGATTGCTGATTGCTGTCAATTTTTTTTATATTCGTTACCTGAAGTAGGTGTTTCGTGTGTTTGGTTTCTCATATACCTACTATATTTTAAGAATAAGAGATTAATTTTGTTATAGGAACAAGTTTTACTGCTTTTAAGAACCAACAATGATACCTTAGTAGATTTAGGATAAAAAGTGCCACAATTTGCAATTATTAAATTTTTTGCAAAAAAAGTTGTCTATATAAACTCCTTATTTTATTGTTTAGTCCCGTAGCTTCAAAAATAAGTTTTAATCAGTTTTAATAAGATCTTGTAATAAAATCCCAAAAAAAATTGTGTGCAAATAGGAGCCTGTGAGACTCCACGTCCCCAGTAGTGTAAAAATGACATCCATACTTAAAGTTTAAATAAAAAACGAAACAGACTGTTTAGCTTTACATTATAACAATGCAAAACAAATAATAAACAGAAAGCTAATAAAATAATAAAGTAATTAATCTTCTTTATATTGATGTTGAGTCCTGCTGCTGCTGCTTCTCTCTTCAGGTCGTCGATTTTGGATTTTGGATTTTGGAGTATGGCTGAGTAGACATAGGTTGTCGGCATAGTCTAAGTCTTCCAGAACTTCTATTAGTCCCCATTCCGTACCGCGGCGCTTGTCACCATTTACAAAAAAAGTGGTGTAACTCAAAATTATTATATTTCACAAATTAATGTACCTATTTGTCGGATTACTGCTTTATTAGAGTGATTACCTTTAACTATTATACACTCTTAGAATAAAAGAGATGTAACTCAAAACTGCTATAGTTTACCGTTGAATTAGACGCGCTGTAGAAAGTACGCGGTGTGAGATTACCCAGCTGTGATGCTGAAAATCTGCCTATTTGTTGGATTTGTACTTTATTAGAGTGACTGTTCTGACCTTAACCATTATGCGCCTTTATAATAAAAGGGACGTAACTCAAAATGGCTACAGTTGACGTAAGAGCTAGACGAGTGTGGCCGCTGTAGAACGCGGCGCGAGATAACCCGGCTGTGGAGATGAAAATGTATCTATTTGTCGGATTTGTAATTTATTAGAGTGAACAATCTTAACTATTATACGCCCTTACAATAAAAGAGGTGTAACTCAAAATGGCTACATTTTACCGCAAACTAGACAGGTATAACCGCTGTAGTACGCGGTGCGAGATTACCCGGCTGTGACGCTGAAAATGTACCTATTTGTCGGATTTGTGTTTTATTAGAGTGACCAACCTTAGCCATTATGCGCCCTAAGAGTAAAAGAGTTGTAACCTTAAATTGCTGTATTTTTTTTTTAAATTTGAAATATATTTTCTAGAAGTAGCCTATACATTTTTTGAAATATGTGACTTTTTTTCTATGTAATATGTATCAATAAAATCAAATCAAAAGTCTTAGTTTGTAACAGTTTTCTGATATTTATGTTAAACTATTTTAAAGAGATTAAAATCGCGTATATGAATTATTTATATAATAATTATTTTAAAACCGTTGAATGGATAATTGGAATGGAAAGATAGACGTTTTAAATTCGCTGATGACAATTAAACCTCGAATTAAGCAGAAATTAATTTTAAAATTTTCATAAAGTTGATTCAATTTTATCTATAATAATTATAAAATTATTATAAAAGAAAACCGCAATTGTTGATTGAACAAATTATGTATAATAATAATTGGAAGAATCGCATTATTTTTATTGTGACGTAGGCATTTAAAGTTAAAATTATTTTTGACTAGTGGCCCCGACAGACGTTGTCATGTCAACCAAAGTGTCATTATAGTGTATTTATATTAGCATGTTAAAATAGAAAATTTCCTCGCATTTTTTCATTTTTTTACCGTTTAAACCTTCCCTGGACTTTCACAATTATTTCAAGACTAAAATCAGCCGTTCTTCAGTTTTAGCGAGACTAACGAACAGCAATTCATTTTTATATATAGAGATTGTGTTTGATGTTTAAATTTAAACCATACAAACAAATAAAACATATGAATCTGGGACTTAACACTAAGCCTACCGACAGCGGTCAAATTAACCGTTTTCAAATTTCTCTAAAACTAACACAATTTAAAACGCTGTAACACCGTTATCAAACTACGTAACAATTCTTAAAATATGTATATAATATCTTCTTTTTTCTTTATTTTTAGCTATTTATGCTATTTTTGAATAAATCTTTTATTTGTACTTGACTATTTTAGTAGGAATATTTAGACTAAAATTGTCGGTAGGGGTAGGCTTAGTAGGGTAGTTTGTATATAGATGCCGTGATAAAAGATAGGTATCATTTCAAAATTCGGAAAATAAATTAGGTAGGTATATTAAAAAGATATAGATAAATTATTTAGGCGTTACATTTGTTGTCAATCAATGTACCTATTACTGTTTTATGATCTAAAAGTAATATCTTAATTTTTATAATCCATTTGAAATTTTAAATTTTAAATCGGTTTTGGCTAAATGCTTCTTCATTTAGCCTTAATGTTTTACTAAACCTGTAAGTATTAATTTAATTTAAAATGTAAAGCTGTAGATAACTGCGCCAAATTACAATAATTCTAAGTATCTTTGACGATCAAACACTCTTACATAAATTAACTTGAAGGCTCTCGGAAAACACTTCTATTTAACACTCCAATCTCCAGATTGCTTCAACTTATACAAAACCTTAATTGTCTGTAAATTTGAAGATTAAATAAAATACTGAATCAATTATAACAAAACTTATTTATTTTGAAAAACTATAGTGATAATAATATACATAACAAAAAAGCAAATAACAAAAATAAAGCCATAATCTGAAGTTATAATCCATAGACAACCATAAAATTTAAAAGCAACAAAATTGACAGGGTTAAAATAGAGTTACGTCCATAGAGAATGTTAATATAAGCATACATACTCCTTAAAGTAAAGATCGTCGGCGGTTGCGGGTTTGATTCGCTCGGGGTAAATGTTTGTATTTATACAAACATTTGTTTCTAGGTCTGGGTATTTGTTTCTGTGAGTTTCCCCGCCATACGCCGGAGAACATTTTTAACAAGTTATCGGTCCCGGTTTTTAGCACAATAATCTGATGATAGTCTAGCAATATTCTAAATGATTACTTACTTGCCCTCTGGGTTGCGAAGGTCAGACGGCAATCGCTCTGCGTAAAAACTGGTAATCTGTCTAACTGGTAAACCTAGGCTAGAATGAATAACAGTAGACCTTATTCAAATTCCGGGAAAATGCTAGAAAGAAGAAGGAGGAATTCTTAAAATAACCTATAATCAATACAGAAATCAAAAATATATAAATATATGTCTTCCAACCAAACAAAGACACATTCAATACAGCTCCTATACAATATAAAGATTATGTGATTTTCCTATTATTGTACACAGGTCTTATCACTATTACTGTCATTTTCTTAAAGGAATACTCAAAGCCATAGAAAAATTTACCCTTAATTCAAGACAATAGAGTCGATTTTCGTTTAACGTGAATTTAAAATAATCTACCCTCGACTGCGGTTCCGTAACATCGGCTTAAAGTGAACAGGTCGTAAACCCAAGTGCGAAAGAGGTCTTAACATCGGAATACTTATTATAATATTTTGATAGCTTTTAAACATTACATTTGGAGACATTTTCAAGGAACTTTTGCTTAAATTTTCGAGTGCTGAAAGTAGGACATCCGATGTAAGAATGTCGTGAACTATAATTACTATGGAAAGTCGTTTTTTTTTAGCATTATACCTACTCGTTTTTAACTATATTCGAATTAGACGGTTCGAATATGTATCTGTCTTGAAAGATTGAGTTTGGTAATAGAGCCTTAAAAACCCAAGACGTTAAACACTACAAATAAAACTTAAAGAAACAATTTTATCCTTATATTATATTTACTTGTATTAGTGGCGAGTAAAAGAACAGTAATCAACAGAAATTATTATATCTTTTTGTTTCTTCAGATATGATCGTTATTCCTATAAGAAACTTCTTAACTTCATATTTCCAGGTTCACAGCCTGAGGTAGAACATTGCTTCTTAGCGCTAGAATTTTGTTTGGTAAGTATATTTTTTGCCCGACAAACGATGAAGCGATTGGTTTGGTGGTAACCACCGGTTAAGAGGGATAAGGGATAAACGAAAAGGAAGTAATGGAAAAGATAGGAAAAAGGGAGGTGTAGGTTTCCGGCTCTTAATCGTGGTACTAGGGTTGCATTCTCTAAATTTCTCCAAATTGAAAAAAAAAAACACCGTTTTTCTCGGAGTTTAAAATTTAGGTCAATCGGACCAAGAAGAATATACAGTGGCATAATTGTTCAATTAAACTGAAGCAAAAATAAGCACATTTTATTTTTAGACTCCTTTTTATTTTTAGAGTCCGTAATGTTTTTCTCGTTTAATAATAATTTTAATTTATCCCATATTATTGTTATATTTTCGGGCGGATGTCGCTTGTATTTTACGTATTTTAATATGAAATATAATTATATTTATTTAAAACTAGCATCATTTGCATAAATGTATATCGTACATCTAGAGCTTGCTTGGAGCGTTTATTAAATTGTGAGTTATCATCCAAGGTTCAACATTTTTTCCGCGAAAGATGAGATAACATTAAAAATTTTATAGTAAATAGTAACTATATTTATATAACATACCCTATTAAATGTATGTATATGAGATTTTGAAATTAATAATACTTTAACACGCCATTCACAGAGTTAATTAGCCGCTTAATTAGACTGTGATTAAATGCGTTTATAAAGGCTTTTAGAACTCAATTTACTTTACTAAACTAATAATTTTCACGTTTATGGCTCTTAGACTGCTAGTCGTAATTTTACACAAATTTATATCACTTTAGAGTCCTAAAAACAGTCGTATATTCTTGTTATCTTTAAATAAGTTCTTAAGGAATTTTATACAAAGTTTGTTTTGAGAAAGGCTCCGCAGTCACGACATCTGGGTTTATTTCTATAAGGCCTACGGATTCGATGGAAGGACTCGATAAATAAACATTATGTTTACGATACTTAATACATATTAAAAAAACTTTAAATGTACTTATACGTTAAAATATACTTTTGCTTTATATTAAATTACGTATTCTAAAACAAAGAGACGATTTCATTAAAACTATTTTAAGCTGACAGAACCATTTTCACGACAAACAAGGGTCTAGAAACTTCGAAGCATAAATTTCTTTACGATAACAATCCGATGAAAGTATAATTCCCGGATATTATCTAGTAGGTAAGAAAAATTAACTATGATTTTTTTTATTTTCCTTGAATAAATAGGCTTATTTTTTTTTCTTATTTTGTGTAACCCTGTATATGATTCGCAATTTCATTGACATTTTCAATGTGTGAGTGTGTGTATACGAAAATAATAACGTTTGTGTTTTATGTTGATTAGAAATATCTGTGTAGATTCAAGAGTCATCAAATAAGTTATGCACTTGTGATTGTATAATTTTTTGTGACTAAATACGTTGCAAAGAGAACAAAATTGAATTATACCACCAGATAAAAAAATATTTCAGCTGTTTTTAAAATCTGCAAACATAAAAGAATTAGCTTCTGTTAACAAAAATATAACTACTACCATTGTAAGAAAAAAAAAAGCAAACATAATCGTAACAACGTCAAAATAATTAACAGAAAATTACTACAAGCCCGTCATTGTTACAAGTTTCAGTTGATCTCAAACAAAGAACATTAACAAGCTTTAACATTATGTTAATGTACTCCCAACCAATTATGCATTCCTTCTCGTATTTATTATTGTTCTTGTATTATTCAAGGTATTTAATTATGAAAATTGAAACATTATCTGTGGTTATGTTAAAAGCTACTTCTATTTGCTTGGTTAATTCTTTTCGTTTCGTAAGTTTTTGCAATCAGATTTAATATTTTGTTAGTGTATTATGTAAACCGTTTTTTTTATGGTATAGGGCGGCAAACGAGCTGACAGATCACCTGATGGAAAGTGAATGCTGTCGCCCATGGACATT
>DVXP01001595.1:0-14561 GCA_018235645.1 Junonia grisea | reverse complement strand
TATCAAGAGTATCAGTGCAGGTCTTCCAGTTTTCTCAAAATATCTTCTTTCATAGTAAAAACTACAAAACAACTCTTTAAGTTGTATAAAGTTTCTTCTGCAATATATACAAAATCTTCAGTACAAACATGTGTACCAATTAACAGCACCTGAAAATACATATTTTTATTTAAATTAATAGACATAATAATTAAAATTAATTTCTTTTCTTTGTGATTTTTTTTTACTTTTAGATAAATAATTCAGAAAGAAAAAAAATAATAACTAGGTTTTACAATTATGATATACACTGGTGGAGTATTGTAAGTTTAATAAACTATGTGAATATTAAAATTCATTTTCACTTTAAAAAGAAATTGAATTTCAAATAAGTTAGCAGTACTTCCTATATACAAAATTTGTAATTTTTTAAAGCTACAATTGCAATTTTGAAAAATCCTTTTATTAGCCCATACCAAGTCTACATATTCAATTTGGGAACAATCTGTTTAGTTCAATGGTTTCAACTGTGTTTTATAAAACAATCAGGAATGTTTAGCTTTCATCATTAAACTCTTTAAATCACGGGATTAATTTTGATGAATGGGTAACAGTCACTGTATATATTTATTTTAACCCAAATAAAGATGCAAGATTTTAGGGAGTCCCTAAATGGTATATATTTTCTATTAGATATTATAGTGATGATGACAATGTCTGATATATTATTATTTGGGTATTCTGTTTAAATACGAATTTCAATATATAAGTAATTGTATAAATTTAAGTAGAAGACAAAATGGTTAATTAAATATTTTTAGAGATATTTCGTGAAAGAAGAAACTAGTACCAAGATTAATATTTTATAAAGAGAATCGTGGCCTTAACTTTTTAGATATTTAGTTTATATAAAATATGAAGCACTTACTGATCTGGATTTACAGGAATCGTCACAAAGTTTCCAACAAAGCTGTTTTCCTTATTCAAAAAGACCACATTTTCGAATTCGTATATTGAACTACATCATGTTTGGGATTTATCTAGAGAAACAATAATGGCTTAAAGTAAATAATATAACATTTCAAAAATGGTATTGACAATTACGTTTTACCGTACAATATTATAAATCTACCCATTTTATGTACAAGTATTGCATGAAAAGCAAAAATGTTATCAAATGTTATTTACATAAAATATTCATAGTTTAGACAAACTTGTTGCTATTTTATTATACTAACCGGAGTCTATATCACTAAAATTGAAGTGAACTGAAGGATAATGCAATGATTGCAACGATTACAACTTAATATATAGAATTTTTAAAAATTTCTTGTAAACACAACATTGACAAAGAAGCCATGTTTAAAACAAAGCGGAAAAACGCCAGACGGCCATATTTAATATTTCATTTTGACAAACAGTAGTACCAATGTTACAAAAAAAACGAGAAGATTTTCTGTTTTTCATTGTATGGCATTACCAATCGCACACATCGTTTTGGAGGGAAAATTGCGAGGTGACCCCCACCTGCTCGTGGAGAGTCTGGATCGGGCGTAATATCTCTTTTATGTTTAATTACGAGAAAACTTTTTAAGTTTTTCTAAAAGATTACCTGTTTTTTTTTCATTACTTAATTATAAGTATTTTCTTATAATTCTTGTTTGTTATATTAAAAAGAATGCATTGAAAGTAATTTGCGTAAATATTTTTTTACTATAACAATTTCATTAATAAAACATAACATTTTGATAAATGAAACAGTTAAATAAACACTAATTAAAATGGATATCATAATTTACATAAATTCTACTAAGTTATTTTGCACAAACCTGCACGTATCTCGTGCAAAAAATTTGGACCAGACAGGTGGGTTTTGGGCACAGGGAGACGGTTACTTCGTCATCTTGGATTTGGACTCACCTGTTGGGTTGTTATGTATATGTAGCGTTTTTTTCGTGGGCACAGGATAAGAGATGACTATTTTGAGCTGGGCAGCGAATGTGTTAAATTACAATTATAAATGTATAGTATCCTGTTTACAAAAACAAGATACTATACATTTATAATTGTAAAAATGTGCAAAAGCTGTTTAGATACCTGTCGTACAAATGTCACTTTTTTTTGGTTTTTTAATTGGGTGTTTCCTGGTCACATACGTAAGCCCATTCCCACTTGTCGCGTGTCAGGTTCGGATTTTAATGTAATGTCGTCGTAAAAAGGAATATTTTTTATAAATGTAATGTTTATTTTATATAGATTTTTTTATTATTTATATTGATATACTAATAATAGAAGATTATTTAAGTACCTATATTAATCTGAATAAACTATTTTTTTCAAATTCAACATTCTAAGTCAAATCATACCGATACGTGGATATTTTGCGAACACGACATCCGACAAATGCAAATAGGTCAATACATAAGTAAAAGTACTTAAAATAACACCCTGTACCTACATATCTCACTGCTGGGCATAGGCCTCTTCTCCTATTAGGGAGAAGATTATGGAGCTTAATCCACCACGCTGCTCCATTGTGGGTTGGTGGATAACGAATAAGCTCCATACATAGGCGAGGCAAATCCCACACGCTTTTTTCCGGGCTCGGAAAACAGCCGACATTTCTTGTCGGTGCCGACGCTAATTCGTGTTCCAACTTCCAACAAGGGTGAATAGCTGCACCTAAAATGTTCGGCCACTGGAACATCTGATTAAAGGCCGGACCACTGGCACCGCACTGGCAAGTAACCGATGTTCTATGGAGTGACAAATAATACTTTTATTATGAATAACAAAAGTATTGCAGAATATGATTACGAATATTAAAAATATCTTATATATAATAAATAATGAAATCTTTCATTTTAAAAAGTACACATTAAAAAACGAATGACTTGTAGGGCATGTAAGTAAAAGTTAATTAATAACATTTGATTGTGTTGTGCACGAAATGCTTTTACACAAATTAAATTATTGTGACATTAAAGACAAACCTCGTTGCTTACCATAAACAGAATAGTCTTTAAATGGACGTTTCACAAAAATAATGTTGTATATGTCACTGAAACTTGGCCTGCGCACTACCGTGCGTTTCGATACACCGTGCGTTACGTTTCGGTTAGGTATTAGGCCCTACATGTGCAGGACCTAAATATTTTTTTCTCCAATGTTACGTTAATTTGCGATTAAATGGTATAGGTACAATCACCGGGATCATGCCATGAGACTGGCATGATCGGCCGTACATGACATAGTGGTACATCATAATATTAGCCGGGGTACTTTTTCGTCCGGACTTCCCCTCTAGATTAGATATTAACAAAATAACATTACCACGAATCAATGTAAGCAAACCGACAAAGATTAAGATAAATTAGTTTTATTATGATAAACTCAATCGATACTAGTATAAATTGAAGTAATCTAAGCTGTCTCTTTACTTGTTAATTGCACTGACCCAATTTCTTCTATTTTGGTATAGAGAGAGTAAAAGTTCTAGAAGGACTCCCATAGACACCAAGGTGAGTTCTAATTTTTCTTTCGTGACGTCAGGAACTAAATATTTAGCCAAGTACGTGTCGAGCCACGCGCATGGAGGGTTCCGTAGTTTCCCTCATAATACATGAACACATTAATTTAATCTTTAAAATTTACTCATATTTTAACAAATAACATGTTTATCTTAACAATTTTCAATGAAATTTGCAAAAAATTATTTTTTTATTTTGATCGACTATATCTCGATAACTATAAAAGCCTACATAGCCGTGATAATTTTCCTTTTAAATTCATTATATGTACTACTACCATGAATTTTTCCATATTTTTAGAAGCAGTAGTTTAGTGGGTAGAGGGGGTTCTTGACTCTAAGAAAATTTGACACTTTGAAGCTTAATATTTCTGAAAGTGTTCCTCGTTCGGTAAAATGGGTTTTCCACACTCGTAATATTTTTAAACGACCTAGTCTAGTAGTTTCTAGTATTACGGACCTCGGAGCAAAGCCGCGGACAGACAGACAGACAGACAGACAGACAGACAGACAGACAGACAGACAGACAGACAGACAGACAGACAGACAGACAGGCAGACAGACAGACAGACAGACAGACAGACAGACAGACAGACAGACAGACAGACAGACGGACATGGCGAAACATAAGGGTTCCGTTTTGACTACGGAACCCTAATAATGGAAACATTAGCAACACTTCAATTAATAACCAAAATAATTAATAACCTTCAGTATAGTAAAGTCACGCATCATGTGGATAAGAAGTTAACAATGCATGTTGGAAGGATTTGTCGCTTTCTTTCTATATTTGAAGTAAGCTTTTCCTAAATGCTGACTTCCAATGATTATAGAAAAGCAATGATTTTTCTGATGAAATCCATTTTATAAGATAACGATGACATTAAGATGATGGGAAGAACATTTTTAATGACATTGTAACGTAGACATAAATATGTATATTTTTTTATTAATTATATTTTAATATTGTCAAGAAGCATTGTTATTTTGAAATTCTCACGAAAAATTTCTCTCTCAATTTCCATTTTATGTTTAAAGAGAAAAAAATGCACATAATATCTCTTATGTATGACTCTTTTTATAGAATTTTTCCATATAGTGTACAAAAACCTGGCCCAAAATGAAACATCTTTTACAAATTAATCTGGCATTCTATCGAAAATAAATATACCTAGCTTGATTCTTGATTCTTATATTTAAAAAGTAGAGCACAAAGTTGAACAAATTCAATATACAGAATACAGATAATTTAATTGACAAAAGGAAAGTTAATAGAAATTTGAAACAGGAAGTTAATCAGAGGATGCAACAGACGGCGACGTCAAATTAAACGGGTCAGGCGCTCGTCTTGACTCGCAATTGCTCTGAATTAGGTAAATAGGCGCTTATTGTCTCCGCTCCGCTTGTTGACAGTTGATTTTATTTGCTACAAAGTTTTATTTAAAACTATTGTTTGCTAGAGCTCCGTTGGTGAACTAATTTTATATTGTTTCACTTTGATATTTTAAAGATTTTCGTGACGAAGTATGCAAATAAAAATTTGACATTGACGTTATATTTATCCAACTAACTACAGCTACAACAGGCAAAAGTTAATATATGGTCAAATTAACAAATGACCGAGATGATACGAGTATGGACAGCAGTGGGCTGCGATTGGCTGACAATGATAATTTATAAAATTAATAAAAATAATTAGCCAAGTGCGTGTGAGCAACGCGCATGAAGGGTTCCGTAGTTTCCAACATAAGATATTTATCAAATCTATAAAACGAACTTATTTCATAACAACTAACATGTTTATCTCCTATAACTTTCAATGACATTTGGGCGAAGTATATTTTTTTACTTTGATTGACTACATATAACTCGTTAACTATAAAAGCCTACATACCCGTTATAATTTTGCTTTTAAATTCATCATATGTATTACTACCGTGAATTTTTTCACCTTTTTAAA
This sequence comes from Junonia grisea, assembly GCA_018235645.1. Lineage (NCBI taxonomy): Eukaryota > Metazoa > Arthropoda > Insecta > Lepidoptera > Nymphalidae > Junonia > Junonia grisea. The sequence continues at coordinate 9,093 of DVXP01001595.1, read as the reverse complement.
AGCAGCGGTTTAGTGGGTAGAGAGGGGGGATACTTGACTCTATAAAAAATTGACACATTGAAGCTTAATATTTCGGAAACGGCTTCTCGCTCGGAAAAGTGGTTTTCCCAGCCCCATATTGTTTTTAAACGTATCCAACGATACCCTACACTATGAGATAAATTAGATTAAATAATTTTGGCCTCGCTTTACATATAGGAGAGACACCCTAACAAAACATTTTTTTAGAGATTTTTTTGTACGACTTTCTCGACGTGATTCATACCTATACTTATGTCAAATTACAGTTTTCTAGTATTAAGCACCTTGGAGCAAAGTCGCGGACAGACAGACACACAGACGGACATGTTGAAACTATAAGGGTTCTGTTTTGACTACGAAACCCTAATAAAAAAAATATTCCGTTACAAAAATTGTGGTTGTCCAGTGACATATTTACCTATTGAAGTCGGTTGTATTTACGAGTATCTATGAATTGTGTAAACATAATCATTATTAACGTGGGAGAATTCTTTGACATATAACATATGATCATTCTACAATGTAGTGAAGATGGTATGCCGTAACGATAAATTTGAAATACCTCGTACTTGTAATTACTTGTAATTAATTAAAACCGTTCCGGATCTCCCGCTATTTATTGGATAATCGAGTTATGAATAAACTTTGCGCCGTCAACTTTCCTCGTCATCGAATGCAAGAGGTGTAAACATTCAAAATATTTCATCGACTCATTAATTATTCTCCAAGGAGGGGAGCTGTGCGTGTCGGTATTCTCCACTTCTTACAAATTTATGATACTAATGTAAATACTTTAGCCGACTTCGGCATGATCAAGCGCTTAACACGCCTCGCCTCGTTTTATAATAAAACGAAATGTGTATTATATTAGGTATAGGCCGTTAGAACTGGTGTTGGCTTATCTAACATTAACAATTATTTTGTTTTCTTAAATAAAATATAACAGACTTCAAATTGTAAATACATCATATGGATAATCACGCTGATATTTGGCGACTCCTTTAGTGTAGTGGTACTGATGTGTCTGTAACGCTGGCGGATTCGATTGCCGCTCGGGGCGGATCAAGTATTTGTGCAAACATTTTGTTCCTAGGTCTGGTTGTTTGTTCTTGTAGGTCTCCTTACCATGCCTCGGAGAGCCCGCAAAGCTGTGGGTCGGCTGTCGTTACTCATAGTAGGTAAAATATTCTAGTCTCCCCTCTGGATTGCCCTTTGGATTTCAGAGGTCAGACGGCAATCGCTCTGGGTAAAAATCAGTAACCGCAGTAGTTACTACTGCGTTTATAAAACCCTGGTAAAAATCCAGGAAAATTCAAAAAGGAAGAGGAAAAAGTAATTATGGATATCTTTCAATGTTAGGCCTTTCTGGTTCTGGTATCTTATTGTTTTAAGGATACAATAAACAATTAAACATTTAGAATGTTCTGTTTGTTTCGACAATTATTAATTTATTGAGAAACTTAGTTTAGAGTTATTATTTCAATTTTGTTACGAATAAACCGTCCACCTTTAATTGAAACCTGAATGTTAATGTTTATGAAATAAAGTTAATTTTCTTTGTATAAACATAGACATGCAAATTATCTAGGCAGTGTAATTGCTGTAGCATGCACGCTTTTAGATTTATGTATAAACCTAATTGCTACAAATGATATTATTATGTAGTAATTTAATCATAAGCTTAACAATGCTTATTTCGTTTGTATAAGGGCGCTTACACTTAGAGGACTTTCAGCGCGTAAATATTTTCGGATTCGTTCTTGTAATGCTCGTATAAATTGAATAGGTATATTTAGGTAGGTATATCAATACTTGCTTATGTTTTCTTATAAGAATTACGTTAACATTCATATGATGTCAAAAAAGCTGTTATTTTAATGACACAAGCAGACACATCGATTTTTGGACATTTATGGATGTATAGATTGGCGTTTACTTGCACCAAAAAGTATTAACTGAAAATGTAAAGGCACCAAATGGGACGCATATAATTGGAAGACGATGTTATCACTTTTCTTAAGTATATTGAAAATCACATTTGACTGTTCATAATAATGCATCTACAATATTTAAATAATGATGCCTAGTTGCTTATGTTAATTAATTATTACGAAAAATATATATTTAACATCAAACAAATATACTCGCAAAGCCGATCTAATTCTATAGTTAACATCAATCAGATCATTCTCTCGAGTCCGAGAAACACTTCGTCAAAGCTATCCACGTATCTCACAGAACTCGTCATTGTAATCATTTTCATTGTCCGAAAATGTTGACCGACATTGCCATTGCGGATATACATTACGGATATAAGCCACAACACATAAATACAACAGCTCAGAGGCTGCTAAGTAAATTCACGCTGGACGGGCGGGCTCTAGTGAATTGAGCAGTGCATGTGCAAGTCTCACAATGCGGTCCATTTCAATGATTATTCAACCATCCAAAGCAGCTTATACGTCGTACTAAATTTCCTTGGCCATCAGTGACCAAGTTCCAGTCCGAGTTTGAATTGTCCATAATACATACAGGCATTAAAGCCAGTATATTGCATAAGTGCTTTGTGTCTTCGTGAATTGCAGAATAGAATTTGCACTGTACTGTTTTAAATTTGCATGTGCGGCGTCATGTCCACGTTGCGTTAGATATACATATAAGATATATCTTTGTTACAGAAATTTAGGTTCTAGTGTGAGGATAATATTCAAAACACTTTTATATTTATAAAGATTATGAAGCGGCACTTGTGTTTATTTAGAAGTGGTGCTTATATGCGGAGCCAAAATCTTTATTTATTATAGGTAAATAATACAAATTTAACAATAAACGATTTTGAGGACGCATTAAGGATTGAGGACGATTTCATTATTAAGGTATATCTCTATATCATTACAGGTAATAAGGTAATGATAGTATTATAGAACAGGAATCACGATAAGTTGTAATTTCAATCAGGAATCTAATAAAAACGAATAATATAAGTAAAGTGTAGAAAGATCGAATGAAAAATCGAGCAAGTTAACATCTGTGTAAAACTTGAGATAATAATTAATTGAATAAAAATTGGAAATAGAGACATAAATCAAGTAATGGTAAACAGCCGGGAAACCCAAAGGGTATTCCATATTAATTAACGTCGGCTGCGAAGGCGACGAAGACAAATGCTGGTACCCCTCGTAATGTATTTTTCCGAGCCCTTCCCGGGATAAAACAAATGATAATCGGGAAAGAATGAAGTCAACGGTAATGAGTTTCAATTAATTATAGTGGTTCGCGTCCATTTAATGGACTGTGTAATGTGATAAAGAAATAAATCATTTCACTTCCCTTTGAGGAGGATGAAGTGAGACAGAAAATTAGTACTCGCATATTTTATTTTTAAAACGCATCGCTTTTAACGGAACACGCTGTAAGTATTGGGTACAAAAAATTTAAATTCAATTAATGAATCAGGAAAATGAGTACACAGAGGAAAACCATGGTAAAAAACGAGTGTTTCGTTTTTGAGCATCAAATGAAATATAAAAGAATACAAGAACAATAAAAGGCAACAGTAGACAATTAGTTGATAGACAAATGAAAAATCTATTAATTTTTATGACAGTTCCAATGTTATTTTATTTAAAAAACTTGTAATTTATGTTTTGATATTTTATTAAAACTTGCCAATTATATTAATAACATGATTTATTACTCCGAGATTTGTGGCATTTTGAGAAAACGACTTAATTAAAACACGAATCAATAAAAGATAAAATAGGTACCTATTTGAAATTCTAATTGTGGTTGCCATAATTATTCAAATAAATCTGTTAATCAAAAATATTGAACTTATAAATAATACTCCGATATATATCCGATATATAAGAATATTATATCTATTAAAATAATTTACGAGTTTGATGGTGTTCGTGTCTACCTCGAAGTTTTATTTAATGAGGCGCCTGTCATGTGTTAAGAGCAAAAAGTCTTTATGTGAATTTAGTGTTATATAAGTTTTTAATAATGTTACAGATTTTTTGTTTTTTTTTTTTTTTTTTTTTTTTGGGGCTGATTTTTGTTTAAGTGTAAAGGGGAAATAAATAAAGGGGAAAAATATAGGCTAGACCATGGGTGGATTGAAGCAATTACTAGGCTATTACTTAACAGATCGCTTCCTTGGAATTTTTATTGGAAATTGTGAGCCTGTAGCCATAAATGCATTATTCTACCTGTCTGATTAGTATTTTTTTTGTTTTAGATTAGAAATTCTCGTTTTTTGAGGGAGTTACTGTAGTATAGAGCTTTTCTCTAGTTTACTTTAGTAGCAGTAGTTGCTTTACTTCAGTGTGTATTCCTTTGACTGCAGCTCGCATACGGACTGGCTCAGGCAGTAAGTGAGCTGAGAGAATTGGAAGCCTATACCCCTATCGTAGGCCTACCCTTTTCATTACTTCCGTCTTTTTACACAACAGTGACTACATTACCTTTAAACACGATTTGGAATTTGAAACCTGTACTTAAATACTAAGCTATTTAGCTCTAAATAAGCAGTAAGAATACTTTTGAAAAAATAAAATGTGTCACCAAAGCATTTATTAACTTGAAGAAAGTAATGAATTTTCTATTTTTAACAATAGGTGTCTCTGAAACCAAGACTTGTTGCTACAATGATTTTTTGTTTTTCTTTGTTTTTTTTTTTTTTTAAACTTTAAATTAATTTTTCACTTTCGGGACACCTATATAAACCGCGTAGTTAATAAAAAATGAAACCTAATTACCTAGTAGAACTTAATAACAAATATTTATACATATTCAAACACACCAAATATTTATTAATCGATAAACAATATACAAAGTACATGAAAAACAAAAGCCGTAATAAAATATATGGTCACAGTAAAAGCCTATCCGTGTCGTCTCCCCGCTGTATTTTTTAACTAACCGCAGTCGGGATCTACACGAACGGGACACCATTTGTTTTCCCAGGACCGTGCCGTTAATTTCCTAATTACACTTTCAAAAAAGTCGTTTTCATTCTGTCCCATTGTCTTTTACACAGAACAGTTTTAATGAGAAAGTGTGTGGTGCTGCTTCAGGTACGGTTTTTTGGCTTTTCCATGGCGACTTTTTGTGTTTTAGACTGTATAAAGTATCTTTTGTGGTGGGGCTATTAACTATTACCGAGTCTAGGTTGCTAGGTTCATTTAAACGTTCTCAGTGGTTTTGTCGCGGTACTGGTATTTAAAATATATATATATACAGAATTAATATTAATGTATTTTTATAATGTATTTTAGAAGTATTTTTATTCCTTAAAAACGTTTCCATTGAACTTCGAACTTCGGAACTTCGGATGCAGCTGTCTACGGATGGGCACTACCTACCACTTTAGAGAACCGTTTTTTTATATTAATGTATTTATGATTCAATAAATTTCTTAGGATAAGTGGATACATGTATATATTTAAAAGTAAATGAGTACAAGAACTTTCATTTAATTTTAATTAAGATTCACAGAAACAACTAAAACATAAAATATCGTTGTAGTCGTATTCAATATGATGACTATTTAATACGACTACAACGATATTGTGATTTATATAACATTTTTACTCTTTTCTCTGTTCTATGTAACTTCTCCCGTAAATTCATACTGTGAAAACGCCTAATGGATGAAAAAACAGAGTGTACAAATTTGCATAACATTTTTCTCCTTCCGAAATTAACCATTCTGCATCTGCAGCCTTGTTCAAATTGTAAAAATTACATCGTCGCTAATATTGAATCCTGTTCTTTAATTTGCTCTTTATTTAACAACTCTTTATATTTTATTTTTAAAATTGGAGCTAAAAATTGTGTGTTACATAATCTTAGGTAGGTATCAGGTACTATGTATTATTATTTTAAGTGCTTATTATTTTAAGGCGTTCGCGTGTTTTGGTGGTTTATTAATTTTTTTTTTTTGGAAAGGGATGATAACTTGACATTACGTGACCTGCCTAGTTGTCTAGTTTTATATAAAATAATAAGGTATTATTCATTATTTATAAATTATATGATATTTTGTAACAATTATATTATATTGATGTACATTAAAAAGTATTTTGATATACGGTGGCTTATCACTTCTGATATTTACGACACAATAAAAATACTTTTGATTATTATCTCGAGGTCAATGCGAATGTCAAAATTACTTATACTAAACAATAAAATTACATTAAAATATGGTAAGCTGTTGATCTGGTTGGTAATTAATTAGAAATTTTAATTTATTCAAATGTTGATACTAAAAACAATAAACAATTTACAAAGAAACCGATTTCTTTCCTCCTTTATAATTTAAAAAAATTAACATTTTTTTTCCCTTCCTTGTTATAGTGCTAAGATAAAAGAAAATAGCAGTTATTGAGACCTTAAAGAGAGAGAGAAAGTGAGAGTTTAAAACATTAAGTATTATTGAAATTTTTAAAAAATAACTAAAACAAAATTGTTAAACGCTAAAACAAACACGAATCTTTAATATAATTTTAAATTTCTGATTTGTACTATAACGTGAGTTGTAATATGATAATAGCCGATAAACGAGCAACCGACTTACCTGATAACACCTGATTATTTATCGCTACCCATAAACTTTTATAGAACTATTGTCAAAAATTTTACAGTCAAAAACGAAACTTGTAAAAAAACCAAGTCTCGCAACGTAAATCTTTTACCGTAATAAGTAGTGGGATCCAGTAACACCAAGTTGGTTAATTTACTCAGACCCTACTTAAAATACTTTCTGACTTAGCGATCGCAAGAAAACCCAATGTTAGTAATGTAATGGTGATGATTATCTACAGCGAAGTTAGAGGGAGATGAAAATGGCCTTATTTGCTTCGAGAAAAGATATGCCATGCCATATTTTTTTTTGTTGCTCGACTTGGTGGGGGCTCTGCTGTGCCCCGAGAAGATACGAAGATATTGTGTGAAGAATACGAAGATAAACTGTATCGCGTATTTTTAGTTAGTTACTTTGAGATTTTTTTTAAATACATACAATTTAATACCCAATTCAATTTGATCGTTATTTACGTATTAAAAACTCTTTTCTACACAAATTGGCAGTTAATATCGGTCGAGTTCGGGCTCAATTCTCTAAAAATATGTCGGAATATAGTGTGTGGTACCTCTAACAGAGGATATTTTATGTCAATTTTAGACGTTCCTTTATTATTCAAATCGTGCTTAGATTTCTATCAACTACGCAGAGGTCACATTATTAACTAATGGGTCGAAAACTTGTTCGAGCTTGTGATCCATTTATATCTCAATATGGTAATGTGATAATAATAACTTTGTGGCATTTTACATAATTGTGTCTGGTGATTATTGGATTTTTCATATTTTTTGTGTAATATATGAAATGACTACTGATGGTACAAAATTAAACTGTTAAATTGGAGAAAATGGAATACGTTAACAAAAGTATAAAATATTATACAACAAAAGAAAACTAAAAACTAAAAATATTTTTTTTCTACAACATAATATTATGAAGTCGGTGACAAACAGACAAAATGTACTAAGTCAATAAACTGGCTAACATACATAAAAAATACTGACTGAGTTGATAACCTCCTCTTCCGACTTTTTGAAGTCGGTTCTCCTATGTAGAGTTGCTACGATTCATTAAAAGAACATTCAACGGCACGGACAGTTAATGTATGGAATACACATGCTGCCAAATGTAAGGAAAACACAATATGCCACCAAATTAAAATTAGTAATGGGTATCAGTAAATTACAAAAGTGTTTTCTTATTTTTTTTGCAATTCCTCCATAATTATTTGGCAGCAGAGATCTTGTAATAATTATGCGCTGATCTCAACCATTGTCCACGGGCTCAACCTCGCTTCACCATCACCAAGCAAGATATTAAATATTGAATTAGCTTTAAAGAATTTATTCCCAAAAAGAAATAGTCACTTACATGAGAACATACATACAAAAGTTAAAATACAAAAAATAGTCGCCAGTTTATAAAGAACTCAATTAACGATAGTGAGACATTATTACAAGTGTGTAACATCGTTAGTATAGGTAGCAATATTTTCTAAAATAAATATGCTGTGAAAGTTGAGATTTAAATTCGTTAATAGAGCTTGCATTTCTTATAGTAGACGGTAATTTGTTGTAAAGTTGTGCTCCCTCAGATGTGATAGGTATCCTTCTTTGCAAATTTTGTCCTAGTCTTTGGGAGAATTAGTAAGCTAGGGCGACGGGTGCTACGCATACTGACTTGTTTCATAAATGACAATTTAGAGTGTACAGATTTATTAATATTTTTTCTTATTAGAAAGCAAGAATTGTATATTTAATTTCATAATCTTCGTTTCTTCTAAAATTTTAACTGTAGATGTAGATAATAGAATTATAATATTAAGCTACAAAAATTGTCGTAGTATTATTTTTGACGTCAATAAACACAAATAGGTACTCGTACATTTACATGTTTTACCTCTTTTATATCTTATAGTCCTCGAATCTTCACTATCAAGTCGTTACAAGTCGTCCTTGCAAAATTCGATACAATCTGCATTCCTATGTTAATTACAACCATTGTAACACCACTAATATCGAAGTTTTATCACATTATAAAGTTTGTTTAATAATTAAAATTCATAAGCTTCGGCCTTTCCTACGATGCAACTCGGATTAGTTCGTAAAACACATTATTTATTATCATTGATAAATTTATCTGCGAGTACGAAAGCGAGGTTAATGTTTATAAATACGTATTTCACTATAAAAATATTTCAGTAGGTAACTAATGCTAATGGGAACACAAACTGAAGTTTATTTTAATCTCGGCGAGGAACCAAAGTTTTATGAGTAGTCATTTATGTTCATATCCATTAGTCTACTGAAATGAAATATGTACAGATATATTAAGTAGGTATGTATGAGTCTCTATTCATCGTTCTCTTCTTTAATAGCTCGTTATAAGTTTTTTATCGATTCCTTGAATCTTAATTCTCGATTTGTGACGGCAGCCGCCTTACTATATAATTGAACTCTATAAAATATTTGAGAAAAAAA
>DVXP01001594.1:0-14572 GCA_018235645.1 Junonia grisea | reverse complement strand
TTAAGCAACCTGACGAGTTGACGTTTAGTTACTCAATTAAATGTCGGCATTCAATGAACGCGCTAGTGATTCAATTAGGTAGCTGATTTAACCAGATGACTGCGACATATATATAAGGACAAATCACACACAATTAGTAAAAAAATATTTATAATAAATTAAACCGTCTGCTTCTTTGTAAATCATCATGAAATAATATAAAAAAAATTAGATCAAAAAGGCAGACTGTGTAAAGTTAATAAGAGTATTAATGAAAATTTTTGCGAATTGAAAAATAGTTAAAAATTCTTTATAACACGTAAAACTGTCTGCCAATTTTTGTGAATTTCTTACGATAGAATCTAGTTTTCAAAAAAAAATATTTTTATTTGTATAAAATGATAAAAAATTTCGAAAACTTCCATCGATTTTAATATGAAATAAAAGGCGGAGTCTTTTATGGATTTGTCTGCCTTATTGCATAAATGAATTATTTGGTTTATGTAATTTATTCCTGGTTTGGCAGACAATATACTGAAAAATAATAGTATATTATTAACCAAGGGAAGAAAACGGGATATTTCTGCCCGGGTGTATAGTTGTCACCCGAGCCGCAGGCAAGAGTGACAAGCACCCGGGCAGAGATATCCTGTTTGATTCCCGAGGTTAATATACGAATTTATCCCACACCTGTGTGGGAATAACTAAAAATTATTCAAAAAATATTAAAAAACTTTCAAAATAGTGAAAATATTTAAAAATGAAAAAATGTCGAACTTTTGACGCTGGAGTGGGATAAAAACTATTTTTTTCTAACGATTACAATACAGCGTAAAAAGATATATACTACCGGAAACCATCTGCAATAAATTTATGCCAATATTTTAATGCGTATTTTAGCTTTCAAACACCCGTAGATTGAGTAAAGTTAAGATAAACAATCATTTTTCTGAACGATTTGCAATTTATTTTGCAACATTATCTCACCTAGTACCGCCAACGCTTACGCATTAAGAGTTGGAAATAAGCTATGTTTTGTATGTACAAAGAGGCAGACTGACTAAAGTTACTTTCCCAAATCTGTCGTTATCTGCCGGTCTATAAGTAGATTTTTGCTTGACGGTAATCAGAAAAACTAGAGATATAAAAATATGAGCAAATTAAACAGTGTCGGTAAATCCGAGGGAAAAGTAGTTAAATTACTTAAGTATAGCGACATAATATTTCCAATTGGTTTGTTATTATTCATCATATTATATTTGTAAACGTAGTGATTTCGATCACTAATAGACGCTTATTGTCGGATAAAGAAAAAAATATTTATCGAAAAATCTACTCATATCACAATTTCAATATCGATAAAAACCCGAAGCGAAAATATAGGTAGGTACCTATATATGATATTGCCCACGAAAACGTTTTATTATCAATTTAAAGCGCTAATACGATATTTTATTTATAACGTAAGTAAGATTAGCGTCAGCCATATTTTCCTACACAAGGGTTACGCAATCTGTTAGAAGAACTTACCAACAGATAAACGCAGCACATTTCGGTATATCATATCGTCTCTCTGTAAAAATTGTATGCGAAAATGATTCTTATGTCGAAAGAAATAGAGTCAAATGTTTGTAAAATATGTTTCTCGTCAGCCATACCATTTTATAGTATCCCTTGGAGCCTGAATATCACGGATAATCGGTGATGAGTGTTAGTAGTTCGTGATACACTTTTCTATGGAATTATAGTGTGATCATTTCCACTTAAACGAAGAGGTTTCTGTATAGAATTTATATTTTGATTGAATGTGAGAATAGAAAAGTCACATCAATTATTATCTTTATATAAAATTAAGACCTAGACCAAGCTATATTGCTCTGGAACTTCATGGATTAAACAAATATTATAACGAAGTATTATATACACGTTTAAATTAAAGCTTACGTTAATCCGGATTAATGAAGTGTTCTAATGTACTTCTGTATACTTCGAACCAGTAGAAAAATAAATAGCCTCTAAATCATATTCATAGTCATCAATAGTCGTATTAGGCAAAATTCAGTCACACAGAAGAGCGAATATGATTGTGTGCGTGTACTGCCTTGCTCCTATACCAAACAAAAACAATTTGATACTTTTATTTTACTGCGCATGTTTAATTTACTATAGTAAATTATGGATAACGATAAAACTTGTAATACTTTTAATAAGTACTAACAACACTCGTACTTTTGTGACGTAATATTACTAATAAGTAAAAACTAAAAATCTTTTTTCTACATTTTTTATTTGTATATGGGTTAAAAAAATGTGTGTCTAACTGTGGTAGAGATCTCGTATGGGACCGATTGGTGATTTAAAACAAATTTTGAAAAAAAAAAAATATTTTCTTAAGAAGTAGGGCGGATAATGAAGAACATATGTTCGTATATGTATATGTTCTTCATTATCCGGGCTCAAAATTCGTCGCGTCACGCTACAGCTGCTCACACCACTCGTAGGCACAATACAAAGTCGTGACCTTGAGTAATGTATTTTATTAAAGCGGCAACGGTGGATATTTTTTTCTTCCATGTTTCTAGTAGTTAAGTGCATTCGTTGTTAGAAAATATACATCATGTGAAAACTGAGCTAAAACTAAAAAACTGTGTAAAGACTACACTACTGGTCCGATTAAATAAGTTTTTGTACATGGCCTTGAAATGGTATTTCGGTTAAACAGTTCCAATTAAAAAACGTGTACTGAACCTGTATAGTTACGCTCAAAGATTGAAATCGCTCAGTGACCGAGAAAGTAGCTCAGAACGCGTTGTGGGCACAGTTAAAGGTCCACGATGCGAATTTCGCATTCACTGAATTCAGAGATTTGCAAAACGCATCGTGGTCGTTTTTAAATGACCCACGACGCGAAATTCGCTTCGACTTTTCACTGTGTCTACAACGCGTTGATCTTTGAGTTATAGTTATTACTTTGATATACTCCATATTCATTAATGTAAGCCATATTCATTAATGTGGCTTACATTAATGAATATGGATTTTAAACAAACATTTTATGAAGGACTGGAGTACAAAGAATTGTTCAATTGACGCTGGTGAATCAAAAATAAAAATATGGTATAACGCGCATATATCACTAATAATATCAAGTCTTACTGTTATAGGGTTAGCAATTCATCTGTAGTTCAACCTTGAAGAGAAAAAGAAAACATCGGGAAGGCGCTCACGTGTGTCGGAATGAATTATGAGACATGTCCATATATATCCGTTGACATAGGTTTGCCACGGTCCTGTTTTTTACGGGATCGTTTTTAAGAATACTTTATAAAAAGAATTCTGTACTGATTTGTTTACATCGACGATTCAAAATTCAGTGAAATAAAAAATATTTATTAGTTGTGATTTCATTATTATTTGTCAACCCTACGTTCACCTGAAGGCAAGCAGCGTGAAGGATTTATATCCAAATACCTTTTATATGCCAGGAAAGAAGACCTTTGACCAGCTGTAAAACATTTACCACCTTACTTTTACACTTCAAAATTCAATTCAGAAGTAGGTATTTATATAACTTTATAAACAAATAAGTATTATAAAGCTCCAATAAAAAACGAATTACAAATATTGGACTCTAGAAAAGCAATCGCATTTGAAAAAGATGACAGCACAATGATCACTTAGTAATTTCGTCATTAATATTAATTATACATTTGTATTATAGGTACAAATATGGCAGCCTTAACAGATACTTTGTCAGAACACTTGGGGTCATTACCCGCAGTAATCTTTTCTGAAAAGTTAAATCTTAAGGTCCTTTTAATACATTGATAAAAAGAACCTTGATATTAAAGTTTTTAGAAAAAATAAACATGAGTTTGTAACGATCATTTTCCTGGTCACTAACTTTCTTGCAAAGAATGATTGCAAGACAATTACCATTTAAGAAATCCACTTATTACCCTAGACAGTATTATTGGATACATATTCTAATGAATATCAGGGTAAAAGCCAGATGGTTGCCTCGGTCGGACAGATGCCACGGTTTTTAAAACACTATGTTAGGTTATAGCATTACGAGCATAAGTTGTGTTTGCGATTTACTACAATAAGTAGTGATGAAATAGGCTCACGTGTTTTGTTCGTGAGAGTAAATATCTGCCGCGGCAAAACTCTATCTATAAAATTGCCCAAAAGAAGAATAAAGAGGAAATTTAAGAAAACAAACAAAATTACGAAAACAAAAAAAAATAAATAAATAAAACCTCCACATTCAACGTCTCCCCAGTAAGATCATAGGATCTTTGTCGGGAGTCTGTAACACATACATAACACAAACACCCAAACTACAACAGACATTCATATGACGAATACTGTCATAAGCGGGGATCGAACCCTCGACCGTTACTAACGTTTCCAACCACTGCGCCAACACTGTCGTCAAATTACCACAGAGACGAGAATAAAACAACTAAGGGACTAAAAATATATTTAATAGCATTGTTAGCATTGAATCTGAATCTGATAATAGAGATATTATGAAACAGATCAAAGTAAAAACATTAAGGAAGATAAAAATACGAATTTACTATTCTGATAGCAGTGGAAGTGAAGAAAATATTTTCAGTTTAAAAAAGGCTTAAAGGAAAAGCCACCAAAGGACTATCAATCAAAAGGGCAAAGAGAAAACTATTTTAACCCGCCAGTAGTCGCGCATGGGTCGAAAAGACCCAGAGGTGCAGAATTCCTTTAATATTATTAGTTTTATTTTGCCGTGCTAGATACCTTCAAGTGACTATATAATGAACTCGTTCTCTCCACCTCGGCCATTTCGCCTGCGGCATTAGAACAGGACGGACGTTTCAAGTGAGTATGGGTCTTTTAGACCCTTACGCGACGGTTCATGTAAGTGTTTTTTGTAACTATTAAAAATATTAATTATTATTATTATTGTTTGCAGATTGTCTCATATGCGATTAGATGCCGCGAATATTGAAAAAATATTACATGAAGATGAAATCGAAGGGGAAGAATGTTCGAAAATCGAAGATTACTTAGAAATAGACGAACATGATTTCAATTCTTGTCTAAGTTCGGAAGAGGAATGTACTGAGTTTGTATCTTCAAATCCAGTACGTACATTAGATAATTTATTTCATAGAAGAACTCATCTAAATGATGTACCATTGATCTACATTCGTCAAGGACACTATCTCTCTAAAAATGGCGCTGTGAAATGGAATATTGAAGAACCTCCCAGATCAGTACGAACGCGAAGCCACAACATTATCAAAGAGCGTCCTGGTCCGATCAGTGAGGCTAAAGATGCCCAAACATCTTTAGAATGCTGGGTTTTGATGTACCCTGATAATGTATTAGAGCAAGTCGTGGTTTACACTAATATTTACATTACTGCAATCCAAAATAAATTTCTAAAAGAGAAAGGGACTGCTTACCAACTGACTTGATAGAATTGAAGGCTCTATTGGGTTTACTTTATTATTTTGGAAAGTTACGTGGTGCACACTTGAACACAAATGATTTTTGGGCTACAGACTACTGGATCGGATATTTGTATAGCTACTATGTTACGCCAACGATTTCACTTTTTGCTTCGATGTCTTAGATTTGATGATATACATACTCGTCAACAAAGACGGCAGAGTGATAAATTAGCTGCAATAAGGGATTTTTTTACGGCTTTTGTTATAAGAATAAAGAAACATTATTCTTTGGGTGATACAGTTACAATTGATGAAAAACTTGAACCATTTCGTGGACGCTGTCCATTCAGACAGTACATGCCAAATAAACCAGCGAGGTACGGGATAAAAATATTTGTTTTGGCTGACTCGAGGACTTATTATACAGCTGAAATGGAAATCTATGCTGGGAAACAAAATGCTGGTCCATTTGATGTCAGTAATAAGCCTTTAGATCTCGTCAAACGTATGGTGGAGTCAATCAAAGGTTCTCATCGCAATGTTGTTATGGACAATTGGTTCACTAGTTTTCCTTTGATCACAGAATTGTATGAAAACTATGGCCTTACAGTTCTGGGCACTCTTCGAAAAAATAAACCCGAAATACCACCTGTTTTTACTTCAACAAAAGGACGCGAATTAAAATCAACATACTTCGGCTTTCAACCTAACTGCACTTTATTGTCATACGCACCAAAAAAAGGAAAAGTTGTTCTTCTTGTTTCAACGATGCATCATGATGCAAAGATAGATCCAGACACGGGTGACAAACTTAAACCAAACATGATAACGGATTACAACATGTTTAAATGTGGTGTAGATGTTGTAGACGAAATGTGTGGCACATATTCTGTATCAAGAGTAAGCAAAAGATGGCCCCTCACCATATTTTTTGGACTTATGAATGTAGGAGCAATAAATGCGTATGTAATTTATAATGCGAACATGAAACGCTTGCAGAAAGAAACTGTTGAACGAAGACACTTTCTAAAAGATTTAGCTTTGAATTTGGTGATGTCACAAATTCAAAAAAGGTCTTCTATCACTGCTTTACCTAGGTTCATTCGAAGTAAGATGTTTCAAATACTTGGGAAAGAAGAAATCACAGAAAGATCTCTACCATCAGGGGTGTCAAATAATGTTCGTGGTCGATGTTCGCTCTGTCCCTCTAAAAAAGATAGGAAGACCAAGACTCAGTGCCATTACTGTCAGGCATTTATTTGCCGAGATCATACAATGTTTGTATGTGAAAATTGCAAACAAAAAGATTAATTAGAGTCTAACAAACATACCAAAAAATTTGTCTAATTCTAAGATTGATAATTTTATAGGACTTTTTTGTGATATATTTTGAGGCTGATCATTATAAAACTAAAATTGTCTAATAGTTTATAAGTTTTTTTTTATACGAAGATACTCATATACTGTTATAAAAACATAATTATAGTTGTTGATTATTGATAAAAATAAATAAATATCTAAGTTTTCTAAAGTGAAGTGTTAAAAGTAACTTTTTTCTAGCACTTTTTTAGTAGTATAGGTAAAGTTTATTGTTCCAGTAAAACAAATTAAAATGTAAAATTATATTACTTGTTTGATTGTTAAATTTATGAAAAATACATCACTTTATTAAAAAATATATGTCTTGTGATTTAAATCATCTATATAATATCTGGGTCTAATCGACCCGCACGCGACTGTTGGTGTCCCAAAATGAAGCGCGAGTCCTGGCGGGTTAAGAGGTCATTATATGGACCCAGTTTCCTTGCCTACAATGATAAACAACTCCACGCTGGCAAAGCCGTGGGCTAAAGCTAGTACAAGGCTACGAGTGTTAGTTATAATTTATAGTATAACAAAATATGGTGATTTATCACAACTTTCGTTATTTAGATTGGAATCGGTTATAAATTCGTTCGACATCGGAAATTAATTCGGAAAGCATTCGTGTCATTGCCCGTTTCCGAACCGAAGGAACTATGACATCTGTTATTTAATCTGCGGTTTTGTTGGCGGGAAAATTTTCGACAAATTTCGTTTAATTAATATCGTTTGCGTTTGATTATTCAATTTTTTTCTATTTAACATTAAATTTTTTTTCTATCTGTCTGTCTGTTTCGGGTAATTCCCGGAACGGCTAGACCGATTTTAACTGGATTTTTACTGGTAATAATGTAACGAGAAGTTAACATAGATTTCTTTTATTTTCCAAACGAAATTAGAGTTCCAAGGGAAAAAATAAAAACCTTTACGATAGTTGGACGCGGACGAAGTCGCAAGCAGCAGCAAGTATGACATAAGACCGAAAATACTATACGCGTTTAGAGTTACACAAATAACACAGTAAGTCTAGAAGTATGTAATTTATCTATGAGCAATTATCTAACAAATTGAATTTCGAACACGAATTCTCGTGTTACCATAGACAAAGGCCTTATCGCAGTACAACGTTAAGTGCTCCTAAAATGGAACACGTCATTCGAAACTTGAAGTATTGTCGTTGTAATGGCGTCCTCGAAGGGCGTATTTCGTAATTTAAATTACCGGACCTCCCCCCTGTTTATATCACTTAGACGTGACGTTTCTTAACGATATTAGGTGTTTAGTTACTCTGTACACGAATAAAGAATTGGAATTTTTTTTTTTTTTGTAATAGAATAAGACCTTTTCGTTTCTCGATTTGTGTCTTTACTAGAACTTCGTACATTTTTATTTGTTGTACAAGTTTGATGGACTGTTTTACTGTGATCGGGTGTCATATAATCCACAAATATCACGCTATTCATATAGGTACCTACTTCCAGTTGCGTAATTAGCACGAGTGACCGAACCAATCCAAAATTAACCCCCACCCCCCCCCCCCACAGCAACGCTACTGCCTACCTCTATAGTAACTTCATTTACTTTTCATTTAAGAAAAGATTTTACTTTACCTAGAAAACCACTCACAGGAAAAATAAAAACACAAATTATCATAATATTTCACGTTTATGTTCTTATAAATAAAACGGAAAGTAATCAACAGGCCCGTGTAAGGCTGTACTAAGGAAAACTAACTTGTTAAGTTCTATAAAATATAGTAAATACTTACATTTAAGGCATCAAACAAAATGGCTACTTTAATCAGCAACATCTTATAAGTTATAGCTCCGTGGGTATTCTCACGTACAATGTGGCAGCAAGTTCATATAAACCGGATTTACGTCGAATTTAATTGGCCCGTATGTCGTCTATGTGTCTAGTCGCTACATAAACTTGTTTAGTACCATAACGTTAAACTAATAATAAAAATGTACAGTCTAGACGTAGATGTAAAGTGGCGTTGGAAAACAACGCCTTGCTAAACCTTCCATACAATAATACTCGTAAGATGTAAACACTTAACCTAAATGAGCAGGGCTGTAAGAGTAGTGAGCAGGGCAGTTTGCAGGGCTGATTGTAAATACGATACTGTCGATGATGACTGTCGATATTTAGAGCAATATTGTCGGCAGCGGCAGAAGTAGTGAGCAGGGCAGTGAGAAGACAGTGAGCAAGGCGGTGAGCAGGGCAGTAGACAGAGCAGTGAGCAGCAGGGCTGAGTGTAAATGCTATACGAAAGAACTTGAAATGTGTAGTTTCGCTCAGGATTTCGCTATCAAAATTTAATTCATCGAGTTTTTTAATGTATTATTTGGTTTGAGTAAATGTTATTGGATATCTAATGAACTCTTAATTCGAGCCAGTCAGCAGCCATGCGACAACTGCCGACTTCAATCTGAATAATAGTACCTTTGATGTTTTATTTTATGTTATGCGACCATATTGTTAACAGAACCTACTTAATTAAACTGCCTGGAGTAAGTCATAAAGAATCTATTAGGCCTCCTGTACTTTATTACGTAAAAAGTTTACGCAAAATGTACGCGTAAGTCTGCGTGGGAATTTAATGGGTCGTCTATCCTAAAATGGATATGACGGAAATAGTTACCAAACAATTTCGTAATACTTTTGAAGTTAGGTTTGATATTATCTGAGCAAACTGTATTTTGTTGAATGTAATTGTGAAAATGCTTAACATGTCTGTTAACACGCTTAACCTAACCTAACTTTTGTATGGAGTTCACAATATATCGAAAGCTTTGAATCTGGCGAGATATATTGTATCCATCGATTTTTACAATTTTACAGTGATATAAATACAAATGTAACAGTGAGCGCCATGCTGTTTGCATAAAAAAATGTTTTAGTGACGTCATGCGAAATATTAAGTTAGCCACTAAGGATTAAACCATCGTTATCACATAAAGGTAATATTTAATATAGTTGATACACATTATATTAAATTATAATTAGATAAGAAACTTGTAACGAGCGGAAGTCAAACCTGTGAACCTTGGAAGGCCACGTGTAATGGGAACTTGTTTTATTTTTTTGTCAAGAATCTCTTTTTATGAAAATGCCATTGAACATACTATTAAGATAGTCCAGGAGGGAATAATAATACAAAAACTAATTATATAGCCACGTGTGCCGTGATCAACAACCCGTCACTAGGCAACCACCGTATCAGGCACTCAAAATAGTTCCAATAACAACACATCGACGGTTGAAAGGCTATTTGGTCTTAGCGCCATTTTTTTGACATATATATTTTTATACATATTTAGATAGAGAACAATTAGCTGATTCCAAATATGTATAAAAATATATATGTCAAAAGAGTCAGACCAAATAGTCTTTCAACCATCGATATCATCCTAATTTACCCCACATGTTAAGTGTGAAGCACACAACGCTAATGAAGGTTCCCCTTTTTTGTGTATTAAAATCCTTTGTATACGTACTAGCATACGCCTCCTGGTCACGATGGTGCCTCGGCGGCGGCGGGTCGCGGAAGGAGCAGATCCACTCGTCCCTCACCCGCAGTATGCGACCCGTGACCCGAGCGTAGTATTCGTAGTTCTCCCGCCCAAAGAGATCGCCCGCGCTGAACTGCTCGATCAGTTGGCGCATGATACGGGTCGCCACCTGGTTGTTAGGATCGTTTGGTTAATATACATAGATATATATAGGTAATAGTTGTAAATGAAACGCTACGGTACATAAAAGCAAAAGAAATTGATATACATCAAAAATTTTGAAGCGTTATTTTAAGACTTTTCTTAAAAGAAGATTACTATATGTTCACTATATGGGTTCTAACGGCAAAAAACATAATAGACTAATAAAATACTGACCTAAAAATAAATGTATTAGTTCAATAGCATATAAGATACTATATAAGGCAAGAGCAAGAAGAACCTTTCTCTAAACACTACTACACTACACTAAATCGTAATAAATAAAGGTAAGTCATTTTACACGTAAAAAAACATATTTTAGAAATGTAGAAAACACCATTAACTCAATTATGTGAACAGCTTTTCTTGCTCTCATTTAACCCTTGATATAAAAAATCGTAGCTCTTTCAAAAGTAAAATTCTACATAAATATCATCACAAGTGGTTACAAACAAAGTTATAACTGCAAATTACACATAACCTCATGTGATGTTACTAATCGTGTAGTGCTTTCTAGCGGGATGAGTCAGGGCCATGGGATATGAGTAACAGATTCAATTTGTGAATCAAGTGCTTATCTACACGCGGAATGTTGGGGGTCGGTTATCGCAGGAAAGAAAGACTGTGATGAAACATGACTAACAATTACACATGCAATGATAGTGTAGGAATACGTCTAGATTTTTATTAATAAAATTATCATCCAAAAAGGCCTCGCTTCGACGACTTCCTTTTTTGGCCGTTTGTTAGATTATTATTAGATATTGTCCATGCTATACTCTCATTTGAGATATTTGTGTAGAGAATCTCACAATAGATAGAGTAAAGTGCTGTTATAAGGACTGATAGATGATGCACGGAAATGAAAGCCGACCACGTTTTCAACCAAAACAAATTAAATAACTTTTTGTACTTGTAAAAACTCGCAACATAATTATGAAATTACGCACTTTAATTTAACTAATTATACAATCTTATTGGAATTTTATAAGTGAAAATGAACATAAATAATGTGCAAATTGGTTATACTTACGGAGACTTCGGCCTTTCGCAGCAAAATTTAAACATTTTAGTATGCAGATATATAAAGCTATTTACAATCAGTTAAATTGAAAATAAAATTATGTGCTTATCTTACAAAATTATATACGCATTTAATTTAAATTAACCCAAGAATAACAGATGATTCCCGTTCAATTTTAAGACGCAAATTGCAACTAAAATCAATTCCTCGGTAAGTAGTCGAAGATATCAAAATAAAGATTGCCGTTATCAGATTATTTCATCCATTGCCATTAAGTTGACGTTGTAAATTGAATACTACCGTCTGATAAGAGTGTTACGATCTCGACTTGATAACAACGCAGCGAGATTAGCACTGCAATGACACACTGAGAATATACATTTGTATTCAACTGTTTTTCTTTAAATAGAAGAATTTATGTATATTTTACATGTAAATTATTGAGCAAACTATTTTAATATTATCCTTAATAAAATAATTCAATGTAGGTATGTCAATTTATGTGCTAGATTTTTTAATAAACAGTAATATTAACCATATTATTTAAACAACGAGTAAACGGTAAGAGCATAAGTCGAAATTACGTAAGACGGCATACGATTTTAAATATGAATAAATACATGCTAATGTTTAAATTGAACCAAATATTTAAGAAAAAAAATATTTAAGAGACTAAACAAACAGCTTTATGTAATCCGTTAAATAATCTTATATATTAGGTAGGAAGTTAATAACTCTTTATTTGCGTAAGTCGAGCTAGCGTAAATCGAAGAATTAGAATCTTTAATTCATAGTACACTTTTAATAATTGATATTAACAACGCCTACAGTAAAACTGAATTTATCTTGCTAAATTACACAATAAACGACTGTACGAAACTCCCACAATACATTATCAATAAAATTATACTAATTAAGCTATATAAAATTTGCATAAAACATTTACAGAGGTACCTATGTTTGAAACATTGAGACGTTTTTATTATTATTACCCACAATGAAACACGATCAAACCCATTATAATTATATACATTGGACATATAACACGTAATGGGAGTATTCCGAAATGCAACTCGGGTCAGTCATAACAACACATCGACGCCGAATCGAACTCGTTGACGTCTCTTTAGAGATAGAAAAATGACAATTCAATATATCATTAGCTTCTGTAAAGTAACAGTAGGAGCCGTAAATGTCCCACTGTTGGACAAGGGCTCCTTCTCCAATTAAGGAAAAAGTTATGGAGCTTAATCCACCACGTTCCTCCACTGCGGGTTGGCGGATAAACATGTATCAGAAATTCTTCCAGCACATGCATGTTTCCCTCGACGTTTTCCTTCACCGCCAAGCAGGAGATGAATTTAAACATAAATTTAGCACTTGAAAATTAACGGTGCTAGCCAAACTTTGAACCCGCAAGCTTTGGTTTAGATCGACGTATATCACGAGGCAATTTCAGCTCATTTACTCTGACCAGTGTAATAGATTGTATTTCGAAACACACCCAATACCATGACGAGTTTAAATCACATTACAATACACGTAGTCACGCGGCCGCGCATTAGCCACTTAAGTCCACTGCATATGAAACGCTACCGTTCAATTGCAGCGGCTGTAATACGACTGACCTTGAATCTCTGCACATCCTCCATTGTCGCCGTCTTCCCATCGGACACGCACGAGTGGAAGAACGACGGTGCCACCGACACGCCCAGGGCCTCTGATGTCATCCCCGTGCCTATAAACCATGGGATATGGGTTAGCTGCGTCTTATTGTGTTCGTTATGGTAAAAAGAACTATTAAGGAGAAAAAGACTATACGACAGAAATTGCGACATGCTTAAATGTCAGGCTTAAATTGGATAGATACTGTTTCCGCTAGTACGGATTTTTTATGGAATACTGATACGACGTTTATTATTGTTTGACTTATTATGGTGTCGAAATAATTTTGCAGTTCGAGACACTCGTGTTCATACATAGACACTCGACACTCGATCGACACTGAGTGTACAGTGTTGTAGTCTAAACACACCTTAAGTTCAGTTCCAACAAAACACAACGATCATGAGTTTTTTATCGTCGAATGATGTGGGTATTCTTTTGTTACAAATTAATTTATGTTATCTATACCCAGTTAATTGCTAATACTAATACACACTAATACCCTAAAGAGAAGTGTTATGTTTTGCGAGTTCAATTGTGTGTGGATAAATTGCTTTATTCAACACTTCCGTCAATTTAGAAGCGACTACCATTACTAAAATTCCCACGTTATCCCATATGATATATGTTAGGTAAAAAAAATGATTGTAAACGAAAACAATTTTTCTTATTTCATGAACAAGGTGTCTCCTTAAAATAGAGCTAGTTTCGATAAATCATCGTTGGTATTAGATTACTGTCGAAGCAGAAACACGTATTAGACGGAAACCAAGCGATGAGGATTTAATAAAACTCGGTAGTAGTCGGCGAGATGCTTTATCCCAGGAAATGGAAAGGCTTCCACAGGATAGTAAAGTTATCTCCGCGGAATATTACTTGCCATACTCTATACGTACACTAAAAATATGCTGACGATTTTCTCCGTTGTATTTTAAGTTAACAATTTATAAGCCTGAAAAGGGCAACGTACTAGTACAATTCTAGAATTCGAGATAATTTTTTTATTTACTTCATAGTAGTTGTCGAGATTATCGCCTTTAAACAAATAAATGTACCTACCACGGTTCCGTTATAGGCTAGTGAAAAATTTAGTGCTAATGCTCTATACTTTTTTGTTAACATTGTTAACAATTGTTTATCTTAAAGCGTGTGCTTATTTTCAAATTATTTCTCATCATTTTACTTGATTAGGTTTTTAGATAACAAACACTATTTCATCATCGGTTTAATTTTATTTTCAAAATTAAAAATTACTTCAACATTACTATGACATGCTTTTAATTACTAATTGTCTATTGAGATTTTCCGTGTGATGCCGGCTTAGAATAGCATCACCCCATATCCTCCCGCGGGTGTCGTAAGAGGCGACTAAGGGAAAAATC
>DVXP01001593.1:0-14574 GCA_018235645.1 Junonia grisea | reverse complement strand
AATATAGATTACAAAATTATACTTTAATAAAATTTAGATAGACAAGTTAAAACCGATAGCGCACTATCGTGACATGGAGCTTTCTCAAGGGGGAAGGGGGAGGGATTTATTTTATTATTTTTCTAGTGTGACTTTGGGCAAAGTCATGTAGAATTTATCATCGAAAACCATTTCCGCGGATATTTTTTTTCCCGGCCTGAAAGGGGTATTCATTAGATTTTACTCTAGTAATATTAAAAGTTTTATCAAACCAAAATAAAAATATCCTGATACCTAGTTTACTAAGAACTGAAGTCATATAAAGTACGACCGGAAATTAGGTGCATGAGTCTGAACAAGTCTTGTAAACGGGAACCGAACGCTTAAAGGCAATTTCATAACGTTATTATGCAAAAATCCTCAAACCACATCACGTCTCACTTGTACCAGTAAAATTTATTGACACGCCGTCAAGGTTCCACACGCGGAGTTACCTCGCCATAAATCTTCTGGTAAACTTTTAGATTGCACTAAAGTTAGGTTATTAGCCGCTGAATTATTCATCGGCTTCCGTGTATTATCATTAGATTTTTTTGCCCTTTCTCCTTAAAATAGTATGAAAAAAAAATCATGCATTTAAAAACAACTGGTAACTAACTGCCAGAAGTATGTGCCAGGTCATGTTTTTTGAGTACAAGAATATTTTTTGGCACGCCCTATACCCTAAATGGCTTAAAGAGGCTTGGGAGGTTTCTGGCGTTCGGAGTTTTGGTTTCTTAAATTATTATCATACTTTAATTGTGGCTTTGGAGAAGATCTTCTACATTTGAAGTGTGTAGCATTATTCAGATAGCGCTAATAGCGTTGTAATCCATCCCCTCTGTGTATTCTCAGGTTTTATAGCCCAAAAGTGAGTCGTACAATTCGTTAAGTGCCTGAAACATTTGGTGTTAAATTACATTCCAAATACTTCTATTACAGGCGTAACATTTTTAATTATTGGTTTTTAATATTATAGAGCACTTATTATAAAAAGTTTTATCTTTCTAAGAATTTGTTACCTAAAAAGCCCCAATTATTTAAGTCTCATATACATTGATCCACAGAAGGTTATCTAAAATTTCCGTAACATCATAATTTTCAATCACCGATTCTATAGAGGCAGTATCGCATATCTCAGCCCGATACATCACCGATCGTTCCCTAAGTTCATGTACACCAGATTAATAGCCCTGACACGTGAAACCAGACGATAGATTGATGATCCCAGCGCTCCGATCGACGTGCTATTCGTCATAATTTGATGATAATGTCGTTACGTCGGCGTTATCTTTCTAAGCTGGTGTAAACACATTAGCGAAACACCGTACCTTTATTTTGACTGATTATGATGTTAAATGTACTGTTTATTTGTATAGCTAGGTTGGTATTGATTTTTTTTTATATATATGGGTCATAGGATGACGATTTGATGAGATTGGTACATTTATGATTGTATCGTAATTTTAATTTCGATCGTCATATACCCACAAATATTACTTATTGGCTGCATGATTTAATTAGTATTGATGTAATTGAAGACTGTGATAACACCTACAGTTTACATGTATAAGTGTATGTTTTGTATATGCATGGAATATGTGGATATTGTATGTAAATTTTATTTTCAGGTTCAAGAAATGTAGTATTTACTATAGTTAGTCAATCAGAACCATATCACGCGAGTGTAGCGAATCGACTGAGACAAGATATAGAAAATCAAGTAAATGAACTAGAAGAGGTAATTGTTTTCTTTGGAATAGTTTAAATTGGAGAGCAAACTTCAGACCGTATTGATAGAAATAACACTTACAAAACCAATTTATGGAATTCGAAGTTTGTTTTGCTCCAATCGATTTTGTATATTTAACCGTCTGTGTAGTAATTAATTACTGAATTTTGATCATGCTAATGGCATGATACGAGATACAATTGGAAGAAAATTGTTTACCAATGAGTGCCTATAGTGAATTTGAGTTTAAATGTTTGAAAGTAATATGTATGAATATTAATTCTACAACTAAAAATAAAAATTAAAAACTACTAGTACTCGTATATCATGTCTACAGACTCTTCTAAGTGTCCTTTAATTTTTTTTTAAGTTTTTGGTGTGAACTATTTCTTCAACTACTTTGCCATGTTGTAGAGATCACCAATAATCCATATCACTCACGAGGATTTACCAGTCCCAGGAGCATGGACGATCATTCCTCTGCTCAGACCCTTAGTTAACAAATATAAGAACACTGATGTGCGGTGGGTGCTATTCGTCGAACCGCACACAGCAGTGCGATGTAGTAAACTGTTTGAAGCTTTGGGGGCAGCTGATAACCAAAAGGTGAGGAAATACTTAAGTTGCTATTGATATTAAACCTGTGCATTTCTTAGGATTTAAATTGTGAAATTGTCATTCGTAAAGCATGCCGAATAAAAAAAAAAAAAATTATTTCTGCTATTTTTTTTGTAATTTTTGTAATCCCTACTAAATCATTTTAATAGTTTAGACTTATTAGTTGAGAGCTAAGTAAGTTTTTGAGGTCCTGGTAAGGACTTTCGCCGATATATTTGTACTGTTAAAGTATAACACTTTAAAAAAATCTTTGTAAATTAGAAAATCTTTATAAATTAGAAGATCTTGCAAAGTTTAGGCTGGATGTAAAATGCCCTCATCTATTGCAGGATACAATGTGGATAGGTTATCCTCTTAGTGATGATGAACCCACAATAATACATCATTTCGCCTTTTACGAAGATTTGGAAGACGACGGTGGATTCGTGTATCCACATTTTGCGAATGGTTTCGCGATGAGAATAGAATTAATCGAGAGGTAAGATTTTCACCACCTTGTTTCCATTTTAACACGTTGAGCGCAATGCGTTCATATAAAAAATCTCGAATAGATACTAACATAACACGTTTAATAAAACCATTAAAATTTTAATAAAAATTAAGTGATCTTTTAATAAATTTTATACGTATACATAACAACTTAATTACTTTTAGTTTTATATCATGTTTTACACGGTCAGTCTCCGGTAACTGACGCAGTTTGAACGGAAAGGTCATCAGTCACTGATGACTGATGTGGCACAAAGTGTTAAATATTATAATCTTTACAAAATTGTCACCAGACTAGTAAATCAAATAGAGAAAGATGAGAGGAAGCTAGAAGCAGATTTTTCAATAGATCCAGCGTTTGAATTGGCACAACTCGTTTATGGGAGTAGAGATAACCCAGGACCACTGCTGACTCCTGATCTGAGCTTCTGTATAATATCTGGTGACAATTGTGCGACGTATCCTAGGCAGTTTGATATATGTGTGAGTTTTTTAAATGTGTTACTTCATTTTTCAGATTTTACACTAGACTTTTATTATATTATCAGATAAACTAATTTTTCCATTTCTGCAAGTAGAGAAATAGGAAGATTAGATAATCTGATAATGTTATGTGACGTTTTGCTAACAAGTTACTTTTTGCTTTCATAATTTTCCTCCATTCGAGGTGACAGTTTCTCTATTTTGATAACAAGCTTGAGTTATACCAAATTCGATTAAAAAAAATGTATTATTTAAATTGCTTCATAATGATCGATGATATTATATTGACACACTTAAAAAAATAATTCTAAGAAAGTGTAACAATCTAGTTCGGATTTAAAATAAAATAGAAAACTCCTTCTACAATCCATAGCAAACTAATAATTTGACCCTGGCAGGGCAGTCCCATCTCTGAGGATTCCATATACTTCGCCGTGAAGACCTGGAGCGGCTTCCACGAGACCAGGGCGAAGGTAGTGAAGAAGACTTGGGGCAAACACGTCACACACCTGCAGTTCTTCAGCGATAAAGCTGGTAAGTTTATAAAATCTTGTATGAGTAGGAAAAGTTTGGTCAATTTGATTATGGACCAGTAAAACCTAACAATAACATTATGCTTGAATTCGAACTGGCTTTTCTGCTTTTTAGCACTGTTATTTGTGTGGTTTTGTGTACTTTATGAAAATTTATAATATAATATTTTTAATAGAAAGCTATATTTCCTAAAAAATAAAGTGTGTAAAATTATTAGGGTTATAACGCTTTTTCTGTGTCCCGATTCTATATGACAAAAGTTAAACGTAAACATGCTGGTTATGTGTTGTTTTCTCGGTTTCTGCTAGCAAATAATACATACCAAGCTTTTTGATTTGACATACAATATCAGGGCCCAAATGAGTAAGATAATAAGCGATGCCTTTACTTAAATTGTAAAAAGCCTCCTCCATTTCGTAGCTAATTTCAAAGATATATTAAACACTCGAAAGTTAATAAGACTGCAGATGTAAACTAAAAGCGAGTCGCTACCGAGATAAGACTATTTAGCAATCCAAATGTCACCAACTTCATTCCTGGCTGTGTAATCTTAGCCATCTAATTCCATTCCTTTGTTGTACTTCTCATATACCTGAGTAGATAAGTATTTAAAAGCCAAAAGACTTGAAAACTAGATACAGTTGTTTTGCTTTAATGTACAATTTATGGTTAGGAAGATACCAAAAAGGAAAATACCGTTGTATAATTTGATCGTGTCTTTTATTTAATTTATAATAAGTTATTACAACTTATTACGTACGTATACAAAAATATTATTGATATGCTTGTAATCATCATTTGTAAAAACTTTAAACGAAATTTCTGTTGAATACGATTTTTTAAATAGTTTTGTGTGGGCGAATGTTTTCTTTTAAATCTGTTAGTTTTTAGAATGTCTAAAAATAAAATATTACATTTAGTCTAACTATCTTCCTACGTTTGTTTTTATTTTAACCTTGACAAGATAACATTAATGGATTTGAAAAAAAAGTTATAATGAGTTAATAATATAGTAAAACGTTTTGGATATTATTTACTGTATTTGTTACCAAAATAAGGAGAAATAATTACTCTTCTTAATTGTCAATTTTTAAATACTAAAGTAAAGATAAATAATACAAACTATAAGAACTGTTAATATAATAGAAAGGTTGTTATAATACGAAGTATTGTTGTAGATCCAGACCTTCCAGCATTTGACGTCGGAGTGCCAAACACTAAAACCGGACACTGTCTAAAAACTATGACAATTTTGAAGGAAGTCCTAAAGAGAGTGGAAAAACTTCCGAATATCAAATGGGTATTTCTCGCTGATGATGACACTATTTTGGGGTACGAGAAAATAATATCTCTTTCATTTATTTTTAAAGACGTCTCTTTCAAGTTCAATAATAGAAAGCCTAATTTTGAGGCTTGTAATTTTAGACAATTTTCAATTTTAGACCGAAAATTAGAATATCGGCTCTTCCGAGATGGCCTAGTGGTGAGAATATGTCAATCTAAAGCGAATGTCGCGGGTTCAAACCCTGGTTAGCACAGCTGAATTTTCAATTGCTAAATTTGTATTTAAATTCATCTCGAACTCCGCGGTGAAGAAAAACATCGTGAGGAAACCTGCATGTGCCGGAAGAATTCTTGACACATGTATATCCACCAACCCGCAGTGGAGCAGCGTGGTGGATTAAGCTTCATAACCTTCTTCCTAATAAGAGAAGAGGCCTATGCCCAGCAGTGGAACGTGTACAGGCTGTAACCAATTTTAGATCATTACTAATCAAAAAGGCTAATTTAATTTATCATTTAATTTTATATTTAAACAAAGTTGTCTAGCAGAGTTGAACAGTCATACATTAAAACGTGTTTGTCATTTCACCAATATTTCTGGACTCACTTTGTTACGCAATAAAATTGAGAGTTTTAGCTCATTGTTTCTTCTTAATTTTGTCTTAGCGTCCAGAGACTCTGTGAAGTGCTCAGCTGTTACAGAGGAGGTCCCGATGTTACCGTCATAGGTGAAAGATATGGTTATGGATACGGCAAGAAGGAGACTCTTGGCAAAGGTATATTGCTGGTTTTAGTTGAGGTTTATGAAAATCACTAACTGGTTCACGATTTATTAACAAGACGGTACAATTATACAGACTGTGACGTACATAACATATGTGTGTATCACAGATACACACTATGTTTTACATATGCAATGCTTCGACTTTTATACATGATATATGCGAAAGAATATGAGATACACAAATGTGAAATATTTTAGTCATAGAATAGTTAACTTACTAACTGTTTACGTTAATACCTATGTGCGTATACGGCACAGGTAAGACTCAGGAATTAATATTATAAGGAGTAACATAGTAGGATCCTCTAGCAACATAAAAGATTACTTAATTTATCTTTTTTTTTTAATTACACATAGTAATATTCTTCTACATACAAATTATGCGAGAGTTATTGTAAATATGAAATATTCATCTGACAAAAGTTTAAAACTAAATATTCTCCTGTGGCAATCGTAACAATGTAGTTTTAGTGCCTCATATAAAATTTACATATGTATATGAAGGGGGATAGTTTTCAAATTGAGCAGTTTATAGAGACTATAACCCATTCATACATTTAAATAAACTACTTCTTCTTATAACATAAGTAGATAATATTGTAATTTTTGTTTCTTGTATTTTAGTGCTTAAACTGCTAGTTTCTTTTTGTCATGAAAAAATATTTAAGAAGAAACCATGTTAATAGATGGACGAAGTCATTATTTTAAAAACTATTTAAAATTATTATTCTACGGAAATAAAATCACTTGATAACTCTTTAGCATAGATCTTTTTCGTCTTTTAAGATGGAATTTAAGGTAGATAATTCTAGGTAACAGCCGAGGTGGCCTAGTGGTGCGAAAACGTGGATCTTAACTAAAGGTTAAACGCTGGATTTTCAAGTGCTAAATTTGTGTTTAAATTCATCTCGAGCTTGGCGGTGAAGGAAAATATCGTGAGGAAACCTGCATGTGCCGGAAGAAATTCTGACACATGTATATCTACCAACCCAATGGAGCAGCGTGGTGGATTAAGCACCATAACCTTCTCCCTAATAGGAGAAAAGGCTTATGCCCAGCAGTGCGATATATACAGGCTGTTACTTTACTACTTCAATGTTCTTTAAACCATACCATATTATTAATATAAACAAAGTTGAAAATTTAAACTTATTGAAAACAATTCACAAATATTACATTTACGAACTTCAAATAGTTCGAACAAAGGTATCATAATATTTGACAAACACAGTTCTGATAACAAGTCCGAATCCGTCGCTGAAACTGTAACAATTTCACTTAAAACTAGAAGTCATTGACGTGGTTAACAATTGAATTGTTTTGTTGTGTCGGTAGCACTTACCGTTAAAGGATAGTGGTCAGTGTTCATTCTATACAATTGGCTATTTTATACACTTGAAATTCCGACTTTGACTCTTGTACTGAAAGCCATTCAGCCGGGTAAAGTTGTAATGTAAATCGTTTTAATTTACGTTCTATCTAAGGATCAACATTCAAACTTTATTTTTAGTTTTTTTTTATTTTTTTTATTAATGATTGAAATATCGTTCTAATCACTTTTACATGTTTATCTCAGAAATGTAAGTAAATATCAGTAAATCTTTATCGTAAAATTAACATAGCGGAAACAAAATAATTATTAATAATTTTAAGCTTAATTATTACTTACGTATGTCATGAAGTTCTTACTTTAAACTTAAATATCAAATCAAAAATTCGCGGCACAGCGGGATTTGAACCCGCTGTGCCGCGATTTGTTTTTGATTTGATATTTAAGTTTAATATTATTTCCCCACGTGTGGAATAACACAAAAATAATAAAATAAACAAGTTCTTACTTCTTCATTGTCTGAACTGGCCTCATACATTTATAAAATTGTGACATATGTAAGAAGTGATTGTAAAATAATATCTAAAAGAATAAAGGAAAAATCGAAATTAATCCTAAATATTGTTTATTACTATTTTCTTTAAATAAAACCAATGTGCCGCTCTGAAAAGGGATGACTTATTTATTTACATGTTTTTAAACGGATCTAAAATAACTAAATAAAATACACAATAAAAAATTAAACAAACCTGAAAATGAAAACAATATTTAGGATAATATTTAGATATTTCCTTTCATTCTTTTGAGTAGATAAAAGGCGGTTTAGATAGTTTAGACAATGAAGTAGTAAGACCGTCATTACACTTATATTAAGCTTAAATTTATAAAATTATACTTTAGTTAGTAATTCAAGTCGATTAGTTTTTTTATTAGCATTTATATACATAGAAATATATGTACCTACATAATATTCTTGATATGTTCAGCTATTAAATAAAGTTTCAATTAAAGTGCAATCTAGATTTTGCGACAAAACACATCATCTTGGCGTTCTACTATCCGCTTCGCTGCTGGCTCATTATTAAATTTAACTCTTCGTAATAGATCTTTCTAGAACATTGTCTGGCTCCTTTGCGTTGTCAAAGTTGTGAGTTATTATATTAAGTGCAGCTAATTAATAAAGACACTGGACACACAACATACAATGTATAATGGATGCATTAAGAGCTAGGTACCTAGGTATATGTGCAACGACACACTATAATGTGTGGTTTTAAAGTGTTTTTAATCTACCGATTTGACTTGAAGCCATTTAGAATAAGTCAAAAAAAAGTTTGACCGATTTTGAACAATAAAGTATGAAGTAAAAGTGACGTTACCGAAAAACAACATAAGGCTTAAACTATTGTGTCTATCTTCAATTTTATGAAAAAAAATTAAGTACAGATCTTTTTTGCCAATACCAGTTGTTATTCAACTGTAATTGAATATAGACAGCAAGTATGTTGTAATATACACAGCAAATTTCACTTCTATATAAATAACAGTATAAAATTAACAGATTAAGTCAGTTTTTAAGTAAAACCAATTGCGTCTGTAAAATAATAGACTATTTAAAATGAAACAACAATAAAAGTTAAAATAATATATTATAAAATTAGCTCATATAAAGCATCATCACCTCCCCGACTAGATTTATGATTTTCTTCGCTTTATCCTTTCTAACCTTCATGAGGTGTGTGATCAAATGGTCGTAGTCCCCTGTTTGTCGCAATTTCGTAATTGCCAATTCTTTTGTTTTCACATCATAACGGGCGTACACTTTCTCCCATAGCATTTTTAAAACCATCCCGTCTATAGTCTTCTTATCAAATGTTTCGCTTTTCACCTAAAACATCTCTATACATTACATATACAATGTAGGTCCAAATATGAATAGAGTTAAAGTAGCAATAGTAATGGATGATGGTGAATGGTCAATATCTTCAAAATAGTCCAGGAGCCGTAATATAAAAATATTTTTCTCAAATCTTTGGCAAAAACGCTGTTTAGTTCTACGTTTCTACGTTCTTTAAACTAAGAAGTACATAATATATAGGAGTAGTAATAATAACTTGCTCACTTGCTATTAAGTACTATCTAATTAAAAAAATATTCTCACCATAAAGTTATGAAGTACGAGTATTATTAACGAATATAATATACAGCGGTCCATGTCTGTGCCTGACAAACGACGTCACTTTACTGAGCGATGCTGAGGCTGAGCAGATATTCAAAGAATTCATCAAACATCCTCGCAGCTTGACAACAATTTCAGATCTTATGTAGGGTTGCCATCATCCAATTTCAAAATTATGGACCCGATGAAACTCAATATATTGAGATAAAGACTGGCGTAGTTACGTTACTGGGGATAGCCCCGGATAACTTAAAAACTAAGATATGTCCTGGGAGACCAGGACGTTTGGCAAACCTATTCTTAGGCTACGTTTTACCAGTACCTGGAAAACAACATGTATAATTTCACCTTCAAAATTCAGGTTTTTTTAGCACCTATAAATAAATCTAATCAATTTTTTTAGTATAAGAATAATATAAACAAATCTATACAGTAGGTATTAAGACCAAAAAAAAAACAAAATAAAATCTAATTATTATTAATGTTACTCAAAAAACCAATCGATTGTAGGTAACTAAGGTAAAGGCACCTAATTCAGCTGTATTTCGAAACTTGACATCTAATTCCTAGGTTTTCGAAAAGACGGTTAAATCAAAATTTTTTTTTTGTATTCTAAAAAGGATAATAAATAAATTAAATCTTTGTACAATCAAATAAAGTTGCGAATTTATAGATCAAGTCGTCGCATTAGGTACCGTATATCAGTCAATATATACGTACAACATTGTGTCACTTTTGGCCGCAACGCCGCCTTTGACTATTCGAGTGTGACATATTTTGGTGTCAATAGCGTTTGCTCTCAAAAGCTATCGCCATCAAAATCAACAATTAGCCTTCTGTGCCGAATCGACCAAATATTGGGTCCAAATATTGAAATACTTCCACGAATCAAACATGTGCTCAGAATATCCACATCCACATTTCAATTGAGAAGTGGAAAATCATCTTTACGATTAACGAGTAAAAGTTAAATTTCAAACCAAAGAATCTGATTGACGTCCGCCATGTTAATGTTCTTAATGACGTCATAAAGCCTACATATCTATTTTATTTTAAAATACTATTCAAATATAGCTTACGCGTATGCTTTAGTTTAAGAAGGTCTAAGAATGTTACAAAAATAAACACACACACACACACAAACACACACACACACACACACACACAAAACACATAGCACAAATCCATCCAAATTGCAGCATCGTAGACTTAGCATAGTAACATTTTCCTTAACAAGAGGAAAGATCGTTGCCTAGCGACGTTAGCCGTCTCGTATTTACTTGGGTATTAACGTATGTATAAATATTCATAGCAACTCACCCATAACTCTGCGTTGAGGTTTTCATTTTCCCGCATAAAGTATTCTTTATTGTACTGTTCTTATAGCAATATATCACTTTTGCTTACATCCATCCTTTATAATCCTCACTAATATTGTTAATGTGAACGTGGGGTGTGTTATACTGAGTTCAGAGAGAATTATTTACCTATTTTTTATTTACATGTTTACACTTTTACTGTTAGTGGATAGATTACAATGATTCTTTGTTCTGTAGTATGTAAGCTGAAGTCACCTGATTCCGCTTTATTTCGAAAAATGGTGTCTAATTCTGACGTATTCGAAAAAGGGTTAGTTTTATTTTAAAAAGGTTAATAAATAAATTGGACCTTTCTGGAATAAAATAAACTTATGTCTTTATAGATTTAGAATTTCGTTTCCTCACCTTAATTATAACTTTACCGTAAAAGCTGGTTGGTTTTCAAAAAAAAAAAAAAATTTTATCGGTTTATTTGCTTTCACACTTTAACTCCTAAACCGAACACCAAGCAATTTTATAAACACACTGTCAAAGATACGGTAATATAATTTAACATATCGCACACCTAGAAGAAGAGTCAGCTAAGTCAAAAAATGTGTACCTGAAAATGCACTTTAAAGCTTTAGACATTAGAGCAATTTAAGAAGTGGTAGATATTTTGAGTTAGTTGACTCTTCTTTCACGGGTGCGATGTTCACTAAAGAATTTTTATTTTTATTAATTTCGTAAAAAATGTGCAATCGATTCGAGTAACTATGTCCTTTTAGAAGAAGAATTTTTATTAAAGTGTGAATTTAATAACTCGGTACATTACATTTTTCCGATAAATATCGGTGTTTCGCCGAACTGCAAAATTGTAGAGTATTGAAAACATTACAAAATATAACGATATCATAATTTTAATTACCTATCTCGAGTACGTTTACTATCGTAGTAAAAATCTTATATTACATTCCTAGTCATAGTACCTATTAAACTCTTTAAGACTAACGCAACAATGTAGTCAGTACAAAGATCCGAACCCCGAAAAGAGCTACAAAAAACAAAATCCGGAAAGTCACAAAAATAGCGTCGAAAGGAATAGCGAACGAATGAATCAATAGAATTACGATTTGTATTGGTTCATTTCAATCTTTTCCACTTGGCTTGCCATTGATAGAATGTCAATGTAATCTATTGCACAATTTTTATATCTTTGCCTCTGATGCGAGAATTACGTACATTCCGAAAGTCGGTTGGATTTATGTATGAGGAAGGGGACGCCTCATTGATCATGAGTTTTTTTGATCGATAAAACCGAACCATTTTTTAATGATTATAACGCTACGGATGAGTTGGGACATATTTGCTCCGGAAATATAGGAATAAATATATTCGGATCTGTCGCGACTTTTTACGTGGATAGATATATTTTTTAAACGTCTCGGCATTAAAATTAAATAACGTTTTTGTGATACAAGATCTCATTAATGTTATTATTATCAATAATTAATTATGTATACAGGATCGGCTACCTCTGTTTACTAATAAATAATAAATTGTTGTTTATAAAATTTGGAGTAAGCAATTCTTCTGTTCTGTATGCTTTAAATCAAAAACCGTAATTTAGTATTTTTCAATACTTAGGTACGCTGTTACATAGAGCTCTATTTCGTTTTCATTTTTCTGGTATAAATTACATAAAAGATGTTTAATCATCATAATAAATAAGGTAAGGGTTCCAGTACCTACAGAATAAGGTACCATATTTCGAAATACCTCGGAATTAGGTGCGCTTACCTTACGTACATACATAAGTAGCCAAAAACGCTACTAGCTCACAGTCACGTGAATAACATGACACATTTTACAGCTAGAATCTGTTTCTAGATCGGAAATTGCATTTTAGCAGTGATAGAATGAACCTTTATTCTGCATGGTTTATCTAAATTGAGACATGGTCTTCACTTTGCGAGAAGATATATCAGTATGTTCACATTTCCTTAATAACAGAAAATGTGGATCATGTGTGAAATATCTTCACTATGCTGGGCCCGTATTCCCTATGTCACGATATGTAACGAGTCCAAAACGGATGACGTCATATCGTGCTTGTCAAACAATCTTACAATTGCACGTTACGTCTTCTTAAAATGGTATTTTGTAAGCACACGTCTTGTAAACGTAAGGAATAGCATAGATAATGATATTCTTGTCTTTTTCGAGATGGCACGATCCATTCCTATTAACAATCTTTCAAAAAAGGTTACCAAAGGTGAGTCAGAATTACATAATGTACAATTGGCGGCCTTATCGCTAAGCAGCGATCTCTGCCAGGCAACCATGACGTGGAGGACATCATGACCAGTGACATAAGTGAAACAATAAATAAATGAGATGTGGTCGAAAACAACTAACTTCAATAAAGTAATAGCACATGGTAGTACATTCTAGAAAACATACGACCGCGGGTTTAAGTTATGGCTATCCGTACAAAAAAATCAGTAGGTATCAAGCCAGTAATGATTTAGATAGAAGATGTATACAAAAGAAAGAAAAGAACACTGAGCATGAGATTATATATGTATGTAAGAAAACAAGTATCAATAACTCTAGGTCACTTTGACCTTAGAGACACTCAGACCAAGGACTTGCGACAGACGTAATGACAAATATTTGTCTCTAATATACATATCTACTAACTTCGTTAGCACCAAATCAGGACAGACGTCTATCGATTTTATTATTATCTTAAAATACATACATATGTATAACATATGAACGTCAGACGAGCATGACAAATGCCGTCTTAGTTTGTATACATTAACTGATTAGACATATTGATTGCGGGGACCTTGCCTTGCAACCATTAACTTGATGAATTGCACCTCAAGGTGACGATGACAGAAATCCGTTAATTGTTCTATGTGTATTCTATTAATATCCAATAGTGTATACAGACATACGAAGGGTACACATACAAATATGTTTGTTCTGAGAAAATGTATACATCAGTACGTATTGTAGGCTATTTAGATGGTATCTAATGTATTATACTATCATTAGTTTAAGAGTAAATGAAGTAAGAGTAGGTAATGTAAAGGATTGTATTTTGAAATGCAAGCCCTTATAGGGGTAGGTTTTAGAGGACTATGACATGCATTTTTAAATCATTTATTATTTGTTATAATCTCTATATATATAAAATTAATTGCTGTTCGTTAGTCTCGCTAAAACTCAAGAACGGGTGAACGGATTTATGTTACCTTGATCTTGAAATGTTTCAGGAGTTCTAGGGAAGGTTTAAAAGGTGGAAAAATTCAGATAATTGCCGAGAAACCTCTAAAAATAGCCCTTTTATAGGTCCCATACAAACGTTCTAAATTGAGGCAGTACGAAGTCTGCCGGGTCAGCTAGTGTATAATAAAAAAATATTATATTACAAATTTTAATGCTTTATCGGAAACTTTACCCTGCTTTAAGTAAGTATTGAAAAGTAGTTATTCACGGTATTGAGTAAACTTTTAAAGTATTAACACAGTTTTTATACTTTATAAAAAACGAAGTGAGATAAAGTATTGAAAGCCAAAGTCACTTGTCTATAAGTACCAACTTATCTCCTGTTATCATCAATTGAATTTAATTAATTTGTATTCAAATTTTTCAAAAATATTTTATCGTCGTGAGTCACTACACATAGTTACATATGTTTATCTATACTTCTATAGTAGTATATTAAAGAGAAATATTTCTTCTTGAATACGAAAATCACGAAATGGATGATCTCAACATCTACTGATTAAAATAAAAAAAAATATTTCACCA
>DVXP01001592.1:0-14579 GCA_018235645.1 Junonia grisea | reverse complement strand
AATATTTTGTAATAGCTACTATGGGGGTGGCATATTCTTCTTTATATAGAATAAACCCTCTAAATAGAATAAACAGATTAAAAAAATCTTTGACGTGGTTAAGGTAGATTTAGATAATCATTTTATGGCATAAAAGCAATATGGCAGCAGTAACAACGACAAATAGAGAAAGAGACAGAGATGATAATATGTCCTACGACTGAACCGCGACCATCTTACGACTGTATTACATCTTAATATTTTCATTTGAAATATTAGTTACAAGCAATGTATCTACTATGGGAGTACAGTACAAAGTACAGTAAAAAATGTAATTAGCGCAAATTAAAAGAAATATCTTTATACCAATGGAATTCAATTCCTTTTGATTGCCCAAGAACACGGTAATTGAAAAACACTTATTAACGAAATATTTTTTTATAAATGAAATAGCTTTGTATGTCGAATCACTGATTGAATTTTAATTAGGTATTTTTGGAATAGAGCTAGATTGGACCCTTTTGTATCTAGAAGAAAACTAGGTAGGTGTATAATAACCAAACATGAATTATTTTGATGAGATGACACCAAAGTTTGGCACTTTAGTGAACCATGTCTATTATAAAGTATCACGTAAACCACTGGAAGCGAGGCTCTACTTATAGCTTTAATCGCAAACCCTATTATTATACGTATACTAGCTAGCCCGGCAGACTTCGTACTGCCTCAATTGATTTAGACTTTCGTGTGGGAAACAGAAAAAAGGCTATTTTTAGGGTTTTACCGGCAATTATTCGAATTTTTTTCACCTTTTAAACCTTCCCTAGACTCCCACAAACATTTCAAGACCAAGATAACATAAATCCGTTCAGCCATTCTCGAGTTTTAGCGAGACTAACGAACAGCAATTCATTTTTATATATATAGAAGATTATATTAGTAAACATTAAAGAAGATCCTATTTTCAATGTCACTCCTAACTTTACGTTCATTCACTTACATCGCTCGTGTCAGCGACCCGATGCACAACCGGTTCCGAGCTCATCACCAGTAGTAATATTCATTCATGAATGGATATGATAATACAAAAGTTATTAAATAATATTATCATATTGTTGTTAGCTGTTTTTCATTATAAAAAACTTGCTTTTGTGTACGACTTTGCTTGATATTAATTTTATTGTCAGACGACTATAATAGTGATAATAAACAACTTTATTGTACACAAGAAAAAAAGTAACAAAATACAAAAAAGCTTAATATTAAAATCATTATAGAAGTATGCAAAGGGCGGCCCTATCACTGAGTAGTGATCTCTTCCAGGCAACCCTACTGAAAGAGACTTGCAAGGAAAAACGTAGGGGACTAGAGCATTCAACAAAGTAGATAGTAAATAATTAAATATAGACACAATAAACAATACAATAAATGGTACCTAAATATCTTTTAGGTCTTTTTTTTTCTTTTTTTTTTTTTGGGATAGGGTGGCAAACGAGCTGACAGATCACCTGATGGAAAGTGAATGTTGTCGTCCATGGACATTTGCAATACCAAATGAGCTACAAAATGCGTTGCCGGCCTTTTAGGGGGTATGAAGGGGGAATGGATGGGGAATTAATGGGGAAGGGGCGGGGAATTGTTCCTCCAGTACCCTCACTCACGCGGCGAAATACGACGCAAGCGTCATTTTACGCCAGTTTCCTGTGAGGCCGTGGTATCACTCCGGTGGAGCCGGTCCATTCGTGCAAATGCATGGCTTTCCCACGGTACAAGAAGGTCAGGAGGAAACCTCCTTCTCTTTGAAGTCGGTAAACAAACAAACACATTCGCCTTTACAACATAAATTACGATTTTTTATATCGTTAAGCGGCATATAATCTACTGGTTTTATTTCACGTAATATAAATTTAAGAATGGTAATTTTATGTAATTAAATTAATCATAGTCGTTACCCTTTATATGTGATTCGGGTATTATTCGCCTTTAAATTTCTAGTTTGCTTAGTCATACCATAAAGTAAAATTAAAAGGTCGTGTCACAGTTAATAAAATCCTAACTATGTGATTATATTTGAATGAGTAAAGATCGTTTAAAGGCATCTGAAGAAATTCCGAATTAACTATGTGTAAAATCGTAAACAGTATTTATTTTATTGAAGTCGTCTATATTAATAGTTTTCAATCATAAAGAGTTTAAAAATAGGTGCGTTAGCTTTTATCAATTGAATAAAAGAAGACATCCAACAATATGTTTTTTTTAAGAATATAATAATCATATTCTTTATTT
Source organism: Junonia grisea (assembly GCA_018235645.1). Lineage (NCBI taxonomy): Eukaryota > Metazoa > Arthropoda > Insecta > Lepidoptera > Nymphalidae > Junonia > Junonia grisea. The sequence goes on along the minus strand of DVXP01001592.1, from coordinate 12,314 downwards.
TCACTAAAATCGGACATGCTGCGAAAGCGATCCCGCAACCTCTCCGTTTTCCGTGCTGATGACGGCCATAGCAGGGGTTTTTAGAGAGTACGATCTCACATCATCCGGACATAGCCAAAGAGTCGTTTATCTATGATGATTTAACCTGCGTCTAAAGAAAGTGTCCTAACCTATCGTCAAACGAAATTTGACATAGTTCAATATATCTTTTTCAACCCCATTCCAAACATAAATCTGGATTCAACACTAGCTATGACATCCTCCTCCCCCTTCCCCGAAATTCCCTATCTGCCACTGATGAAGCATTACGTCAAATATCAGATTATATCGTTATTTGATATATCGACTGGCAATCACCCAAATAGGTTATGTCAAGGGCTGTGTAATTACTAAGCTAACATTAATATGTCAAGCAGTAATAGTAAGCATTAATTATGCCATTTAACGCCCTACTATTGCTGCCAAATTGATCCCTTATCAAACTGGCTTTATAAACCCACTATGGGAATAGGTAAATTTAACTAAACTAACTAAAATAAAATTCGCGCATATTCATGGAATTAATCGGCTTTGAGTGATATAGTGATAGATGCCTAAGCTTTTGTTCTTCGCAGCGGATCTGTAGATGTGATCGGAGAGATCTGTAGGGCTATTCAGACCATAAATCGAGACTCACTTAAGCGAATTTTTTACTCATACTAATGTTCATGTAGCGCCACGTGATATGATGCGGCACCGAGTTTTACTATAGTATTTGTCATTTTTGACGTAAAATGTATGCATTGTTTCTGTAGCAAGTTTTTAAAAATTCAAATTTGACAGACCAAAGGAGCGAAATGACGAAATTCACTTAAGTGAGTGTCGATTTTTGATCGGAATAGCCCAACAGATCATTCAAGTTTCGTGAATCGAACTATATTACACTTACAAAATAACAATAATAAAAACTATTTAATTTTAAACTAAGATGGTTTAGTAGAGTCAACCTGTATCGAGCATGCGAGTAACAAATAAAAGTTGTTTATTAAAGAAACCCTTATATCACAAAAAATGTTGTAGTCTGACGTATTTGATTAAAATAGAATATTTAGGTACTTAATTCTTAAAATAAATGTACTTCTCCAAATAAATTCAGGTCTCTTAGTGATTTTTTTTAAATTAAATTTTAAAAAGGTAGAGCCCAGTTTTTGTATTCGCAATCACGCTACTAAAAATATCTCTGTCCTTGACAATTTATATCTCAAAAAGCTGTTACCGACAGCCTAAAAATAATTTTATCCCAGTAATAAATGTTGTAACTTAACGTTAAAATATTTAATGGTTTTCCTGTTCTATAGCAACTAGTTATTCGTACCTTTGGCATTTGTAGTAAATGTGATCCTAATCTCAATTTAGCAGATCAGTTACCACGATTATTTCCTGAGTAATAAACTCAAGGTTAGATGCATTTTTTCTTATAATTAATACATTTTGATAAAGATTTATTGGTCTTAGAAATTAAAAGTTATATAACTTTGCTTCATTTTACTAAAATTTAAATATCTAATTGATTGAAACTTTTTTTGTTGTTGTTTTGTCTTTCTTTTTTATATTGACAAAAAAAGATAATTTTATAAGCAAGTTCATGAATTTTATATTTAAGGAAAATTTCTTTAATTTATCTAAGAAAAATTAAGGAAAATAACTTTGCTCAGGACTTTAAAAATATTTTCACATCGCTACAATCCTATAGCCAAGCTAGTCGTCTGTTTAATTGACACAATAATTATTATATGTATCTATATGACTGTACGTAGGTATACACATACATATGTATATCCCGTGTGCTAAAAGGACTACAGGTGGCGCAGTGGTCACTGCAACTAAATCGCTAACAGTCGCGGCATCGACACCCGGCTATTATATGTGTACTTGCCCTATGATTTTCTTGGTCTGAGTTTCTAATGCATTCCCGAACCCCTGATATATAGAATCATAGGATCTTAATGAGAGTCATAGAGTGTGAAGTGAATTTTTAATACTTAAATAATTTCCAATAAATTATTCCTCTTATATTTTTATATAGTTGTTTACAATCTTCATTTATATTATTAATCTAGTTGTCACAGTAACTAATGTAACATATAAACAAGTAGAAGTAGAGTTTCCATATTAGTAAAGCCTTGCGTGGGAAAATAAAATCTTGTTACCATAATGTGAGTCAGTGATGCAATAATATCATATAAATATTAGATTATATTGTCATGTATTTATTATACCTATTCAGTAGAATCGAATGTTAAACGCTGTGTTTCTTTTTAATCAAAATTAAAAATATATACCTATATTATATCATTACCTAATATATCATAATCCAATTCTTTATTGTTGTTCATTTTAGATCTTATATATTATAGTAGGTAGATATTATCTTAATTATCTTCCGACAATAATCGATGAGAAAAAGTTGTTTTAATAAAGATTAAATTACATTACCGATGTAGAGGCCGTTAGTAAACTATTTATTAAACGAATTTAATAGGTAATTGTTTGTTAGGAATTTTTACATTAACATACAAATAACATAACCAATGCACTGTCAGTCAAACGTGCCGTCTTATCCACGATCATAATTCAAAATGATGTTATAATAACGTGAATGAATTTGGGCATACACGAGCATAATAACATGTATCAATTTTAATTATCGCATTCATCATACGCCGTGAAACAGATGTGAAATATTCTAATTATACTGATGCTTGTTTTATGTGGTATAAGCTAAAACGATAGCGGAAGAGACAGCGGATGAGCATGCGGGAGCGATCCCGCAACGTCTCTGTTTCCGTGCTCATGGCGGCCATGGCAGGGATTTTTAGTGAGTGCAATCCCACATAAGCTGATCAACAACGCATCTTAAAAAATCTTAAATAAAGTAAATCTTAAAAAAACTCGACTCCGGATTTTTTTAAAGATTTAGTCTGCGTCAACAAATAAAAAAGTTAGGAATTTAGGATGTTAGAGTTTCAATAAAATAAAAAAAATATGCTGAATAAATAACCTTTTGTAACTTGATTCAATAGATTTATACTTATCTCAACACTATAAACACAAACATTTGCACAGTTATATATTACAAAAAAACATTTTATGATCGGAAATATATTGCTAAGGAAATAGTAGCCAGTACAAAACTATTCGCCAAACGATTATGGAAAATAAGAAAATAACATCAATTGTAATGCCATGATTATTGAAATAAATTTTTACTATTAATAAAATAACCGAAAGAGTTTATTAAGTTTGAAGCTCTCAAGCACCTAATATCTTCAAGTTCTAAATAAGCACTCAAAAGATATATGACGAAAATATTACAAGTACAATGTGCATAAAGGTACATTTTTTAGTCAGATGAAAAAGTTTTTATATGATCATAGAAGATTTTTTTCTCAATAAATTATGCACATTAAGTTTTAATCAACCAAAATAAAACGCTACCACTCATAGTTTATACCAGCTAACGAACTCACAAAGGGCAGTTGCACTTTCACGAAAAACACAAGCAAAAGCAACATTTAACACCTTACCTTAAAATTCATTTTCCAATAAACCACCCACGAGATGTTCAGGTACTGTTAGAGGTCAGATTTTTTCGATAGCTGCAGGCTCGTAATCAAGTTCATTGCTACGGTCAAGTTGTTTCGGAAACTCAAGTTCAGTGGCATCATTAAGAGTTGCATAAGTTCTTACATCACACGGTACGAAATCTTTATGCTCTAAAAACATCAGGTTTATTTTATCTTTTTAAGACAGACTTTGTCTTGTTTATGTTTCGTTGGGATGAAAAACATCTCTAGTGATGTTGTGTTGTTCTTTACTATCATGTTCTTAATTTGTTGTTTTGTAAATAAGTTTGTGGGATAATTTGAGGAGTACAAAGTATTCTATCTTTGAAATATGCTCTGTAGGGCAATGTTTACTCAGAAATGAATGATTTCTGGGACTCACTGGAACTAGATGGTTCTCGGACGTCAGTTCTCTTAAATCAACAATCAACGTCTCTTAACATTTTTCGAAAACATTGACGCATTTTATGTTAATCGCCGAAATTATATATTTTTCCTATGCAAAATCTTCCTACCATACATTACCACAATTTGCTAAATTGTCTTCAATTAGACAATCAAATTATTCTACTTCAAAACGTAATCAATCCGCTGTAACATCAGAAGCCACAAAAAATAAATTCAATTTTACATTTGCTACTATAATTAGACCTATTGGATTACCAGTATCTAGATTCCGAACAGATCGAACGATCGCTCTACTTCCTTCAGACATATAATCCTCATTACGAAATGTGGTGTTATTTTTCATTTCTTCATGTATAAATTGTGGGATATCCATTTTGTAGGCACACTTGACATCAGCATTAGAACCTACAAGCATCAATCAACCAACTCTACAACATGATGCAACAGGTAATATTATTTATTTTGTTTTAGACTATTACTGTTTACATTAATCATCTTTTATTGCCAATCAACTTCTCTTATCAATAAAAGTGTCTTTAAAATATTTCAAAACCGGCTCTTCTGACAAAAATGAATTATCATTAGATACTATTTATTACTTTTTTAATGGTGCTAATTGTATAATATCATTCTTAATATTTTTAAATATTCAAGATCAATCTTAACTTTGAGTACCACAAATCACGAAAAGGCCGTGAATGTTCCGATAATATCGTAAATTTTGATGCAATAAAATCTATTTTAGCATCGCCGTAAAAATCTTATACTTATGTCCACAAAGGTTAACCCTTTCACTCTCGACAGCATAACTATTATATGTGTATACAATAACATATCCATTTTAAACAAATATAGTCCTTATGCTGAACGATATTCAGTCTACTTTTGATTGTTCATCAGATTAATCGGATATTCATAAATATCAACAAAATAATACGCCCTTTATTTACAAATTTACAAGAGAAGTTCCCTATTTATTTATTTGTTACACATGTTTTAAATCGATGCCATCGTATACATTATCAGATAGCTTCTTTGATCGTAAAGATATCTGCTTTCATTAAATTATTGTATGGTACCTCAATAAATATGTTTGTAAAGGATTAATAAATATTATAATTTCAGATTGTACTTCTCTGTGTCGTGGTCGTGGCAGCTCAATGTATGGTCTTACATCCTGCTCCAGCACCATTATTTTTACATTATCCCGAGCCTAATTATAGTTTCGCATATGAGGTCAACGATGCTCATACTGGAGATATCAAGAGCCAGCACGAGAGCAGACGAGGAGACATCGTCATAGGCCAATATTCTCTCGTTCAGCCTGATGGAATTAAAAGAACTGTTGACTATAGCGCCAACGACCACACAGGATTCTTGGCAACGGTGAACAACCACGGCAGGCAAACCAGACCAGACCAGGAATCGAACAGACAGTACAACGTACAAGAAGAGACCACTCGTTCCCCACACAAGGCTCAACAACAAGAAATGCAATACAACACAGCAAGCACCGCTTCCTATAGCACACAGGGCTGGCCCGAAAACGTGCCCAGCCAGAGCGTTACCGTCGCCCCCGTCACCAACATCAGGACCTCGGTCATTCACCCCACCTTCCACAACGGGCACAATCCTTGGATCTAAACAATTTGGTCGAACGAACCCAGCATTGAACGGACCCCGAATCGGTTTTAATTTCAATTTAATTTGCATTTATTTTCTAAGCGGTTACCGTACAACGGATATCAGCTGCGGATAGACTGGAACGTTCTTGTAGCCCGCCATCGAACACGTTTTAATGTGTTTATCGAACCGAGTAGTGCTTGTTAGCTTCGGCACGAGCCATCGCCTTATCGGTTTTTTGTCATCTCCCTTTGATCGTGATATTACATGTGATACAAGCTGATGTAGTGGAAGAAGCACTTTTATTTCTAGACTAGCGTTCACTCGTGGCTTCTCTCGCTCCATGTTTGATTTCTCCGTACAGACTTTGGAACGTTGCTTCCATCCACGTAGTGGGTGAATTTTGGATTGTCCTTTTTAGAGGATGCTCAGAACAAAATATGAGTGCAAAAATTCATCGCAATTCATTCAGTTTTGTAAGCAGACGAGGAGACATCGTCATAGGCCAATACTCTCTCGTTCAACCTGATGGAATTAAAAGAACTGTTGACTCAGAAAAGAATTGGATCAGCCAATCAGTTTGCTTTTCATATAATTATTAAGATGACTATTTTAACACTATAATAGTTGTTAAACAACAAGAATGTTTGTATATTCGCAGATGTAAATACATAGTTCCTATAGATCTAACCAAAACTTGTTGTTAGCTTATAGCAAAATAAATTGAATGATAACTTACGAAACCGATAGCGAATGACAACCGGATATTTATTTGTGGCTATTGTATTTATTGAATTTTGTTTGTTATTTGATATTTATGAATAAATGTGTGCAATGAGATTGTGTATTTTTATATTTCCCCTTTTAATATATAAATTACAAATTAATTATAAAGTTTATTATACTATGTATATTTAGTGTATTATTGTGAATTATACCATCTAAAATTATGTAAATTAATACTACACATCTTTAAAAATAAAAGTAATTCTTGTTTATACGATTCTTTTCATAATTTATACGTATAAAAAGTTTGATACGAAATACGGGTATATTATTCAAAATTAAAGCAGTATTTTTTTATATTACAATATTTTTCGAGTTACCGTAATTAGTACCGTACCGTACCGTACCGTAATTAATTTACTAAACATTATTGTTTTTCAAACTGTGCTTGCTTATAAATATAAGAAAGTCTATACTCTTTCATATCAAAATACGTATAAACAAACAATAAAGAAGAAAACAACATCTAAATTGAATAAGACGTTTTTGAGAAAATCGCGGGCATACACACACAAAATCGTACAGGTCGGATACATAACCGCTTTTTTAAAGACTGTTATAAACATATCAAATTATTAATTGTTATTGTACTTTAAGAATTTTAACGAAGCCGAAGTCGTATGTAGTACGGCTGTAATTGATGTCCAACTGGCCCTTACAGTGCTTGAATATGCGATATATATTTATGTATGTCAGTGCATACGCTCAAGGCCGTGTAGTAATCGAGTGAGACAGAAATCGATTCGTAAACATACAATCGATAACATCTCAGAGACATTGGGTGCATCGTCCGAATGATCTTGACTTTTAGACGTTTCCTGAATTTCTTTTTTAATAAACAAGTTAAAGTAGAACTGGATCAAGATCCGAATATATAAGGCCTATGAAAACGATATCACAGCATCACATTCAAGGGACTCATCAACGTAGTCACAACTCATCAACACTCATCTAACAAAATGGTTGCGAAGGTAATAATTAAATTTTATCACATTAATATTAATTATTCTGCAATACTCAAAAACTTTAATAAGAGATCAAATGTTTCTAGCAACTAATTATTGTTAGTGATGTTAATAAATGTTAGGTGGTAATTCCATTTAACTCGGATTTAGGTTTTTGTCGGTTAGAAACTAAAAACTGCTGAGTAAACTTGATTTTTTTGTTTGTTTCAGTTCGTTGTCCTTTTCGCTCTGGTGGCAGCCGTCAGCGCCGCTGACTTTTCCAGCTTCTCCTACGGTGTCGCTGATCCCTACACCGGTGACTTCAAGAACCAAGTGGAAAGCCGAGCTGGAAACAATGTTCTGGGACAGTACTCTCTACTGGAATCTGATGGAACTCGCCGCACTGTTGATTACGCAGCTGGTGCCGAAGGTTTCAACGCTGTAGTGAGGAAGGACCCTGCTCTGATCGCTCCTCTGCCCATCGCTCCCGCCTACGGCTATGCTTCCCCCTACCCATACGGCAGATTCAGCCCCCTGGCCTACTCTTACCCCTACGCTCGTTACTACTAAGACTCGATAAAATACTTCCGGGATAAAAAATAAGTTTCTAAATTTTATGCAGACCATCAATTTCTACAGTCAACCTTTAAGTTCTATGTAAATAATGTACATAATAAAAACACATTTGTTCTAAATATTTCTTTCATTTAAATTCCTCTATTATCTCCAAAAATATTATACAATAGTGACCTCAATTAACTTGAAACAAATATTTAATAAACCCAGTTAATATTGAAGGTCAATGGTTTAGAAACGGACATTGTTACGGTCAATGACGTTAATATGGATTAGTTTCCTTTAAACATTATACGTTTAATTGTTAAGGTACTTGTATCCGTCGGCGTGGTCCGGCAAGCGGGCTGGCCGGCTAAGTTCCGCGTAGTCAATTATTGTTTGCTAACGAAATTGAACTCTGAAAAACATTCACTTCGTGTGACCTAGAAGGCATACCTGTCATTTATTTCCTATTAATAGCGCCGAATGATTGTACAGGACTTGTATAAAAGCCCTTCTGTGGCCAGGACTTATCATTCTCAGTTTACTGTGCAGCAAAAACAAACGTTTCGAAATGGCAGCTAAGGTAATAATTGAGCCTAGCATTTAATACAAATTGCATTCCAAAGGACATTGCCCTTTAACTTTGTCATTACATAAACGTATTGAAAAAGTTATCGTTTTTAACGTATTATCTAATCATTTTATTTATTGTTTCCAGTTCGTCGTTCTCGCTCTCTTGGTAGCCGCTGCTCAAGGCAGCGCTATCCATGGTGCCGACTACACCAGCTTCTCCTATGGAGTTGCGGACCCCCACACCGGTGACGTGAAGAGCCAGCACGAAACCCGCGTCGGTGATAACGTGGTCGGTCAGTACTCCCTCTTGGAGTCTGACGGCACTCGCCGCACCGTCGACTACGCCGCTGACGCTCACTCTGGATTCAACGCCATCGTCCGCAAAGACCCCGCTCTCATCGGTCACGTCGCTCCCGCCGTAGTAGCTGCTCCCGTCGCCCACGCCGCTCCCGTGGTCGCTGCTGCTCCCATCGCTCACGCTGCACCTCTCGCATACGCCGCCCACGCTGCTCCCGTCGCGTACGCCGCTGGACCCGCCGTATCTTACTCTGCGTCCTCTACCTCAGTAGCTCACGGAGGCGTTGCCGCTCCCTTGGCTCACGCTGCTCTCGCCGCTCCCCTGGCTCACGGTGCTCTCGCCGCTCCTCTGGCCCATGGCGCCCTCGCCCACGGTCTCGCCGCTCCCCTCGCATACGCCGCTCCCTGGGCTCACGGCGCCGTCGCTGCTCACGGTGCGTACGGCCATGGACTCGGACACTACTAAACATTGATATAGCAATTTTATTTATGTACCTACCTAATTAATTATATTGACGATGGTTATGAATGATGAATGATGAACATGCTGTGATCAAATAAAAACTTTATACAAGTACATCTTTACTTTTATTGTACAATATTCTTAGAGATGTTACGAATTTTATTTTATTCTCTTAATAACTTACGAATATTACAACATTAAAGTTTATTACATTTTCCGCAGCTGTGTGTAGTCACGATAGCTATAAATTCACACGTTCAACTCTACATCAAAACCAGTGTTGAAGTTAAGGAAATTATGCAATTATGATAATGTTAAAAGGAACTCGGTATCCACTCATTCACTTGTAACCTTGAAGGCTGACAAATGTTTATTGCACTAAATAGGGTAAAAAAGGGTAGGTAGTTTTTTGAAGTCTTCTAGAAGGCTATTGACACTTCACGCCTACATTAAAATCGCAGTCGAGCAGAACCGATTTACCTTTTTGGTATCATACAAAACAACAAATAAGCACCCATTTGCTAAAGGAAATAGACACAGAGGAAATAATAACATACATAAATAAAACATTCAACATTGCGTTCGACAACTTCCGCATAAAGTTATTAAACTTATTATTTCTGCTTATTGCATTTCGAGCATTGCTTAAGAAAATATTATTATCAATAACTTTATTTTTATTAGTCATAATTGTTAATTATAACAAAATATATCCCTTAACGTAGACTAAAAATAAAAGCTCATACTTAGGTACAAGTCCGCAAGTTAATTTTGAAAAGCAGATTACAGGAAATTAAAAAAAAAAAAAAACAATGACATCTTTTGCGTTTTCCTTAAAAGATCCATCTCTCGAGATTTAATTATTATTAGCCGAGTACGTTACACATTTCTGCTATAATAAATCATCATTTAACTAAAATCAAATTTAATAAGAAATAATTTAAAAAATATAAATAATTAATTTTTATATTTTTTTTAATTTAAATTTAAATAATATTTGCATCACTTAAAAGGCCTCCTTCTTTTATTTGGTAATCCATACATGTGCCTAGTTTCATAATAAATACCTTGAATAAAAAGATTATCTATTTCTAAAAACTTCTTTGCTATTTTTAATTTTGCAACTTGCAAAATAATAAATTATTCACTATTGTAATTTGAAATGATACGCATTTTATTTCCATTTTAATGATTGCTATTTAAATCTAATTAGTTATTACAACAATATTATAAAATTATATTATCACCGCACATTAATAACTAGGTACCTATCAAAGTCAAAGTCAAAATATTTTTATCAAGGAATTTAAATATGTTCATATACAAATTACTTGATTTTTATACAATTAGGCTTTGGGAGCTCTTTTGAATCGTCAGTTTACATTTTTTTTAACTACCGCCGTTTCGGAAGGTAGATCTTAGCCGAGAAGAACCGGCAAGAAACTCGACTGTTACGCTTTTCAAGTCCAATTTTTTTACAAAGGTTTGTCAATTACAATTTGCTTTATGGTTACTCCACATATCAGCGAACTAGTTCGCGAACCAGTTCGCTAATGGCATTCGCGAACTAGTTCGTACACGTTGGCGAATGCATTTTTTACTTTACTTAATGACTTCTATATTATATTAAATAATATTTTATTTTCGCGGTTAGTTATGCAGTATTGATATTTTGAGGAGGTACATTAGCGATTGCATTCGCCAACGTGTGCGAACAAGTTCGCGAATGCCATTGGCGAAGTGGTTCGCGAACTAGTTCGCTGATGTGTGGAGGAGCCATTATATATCTTGCCAGAAAGTCAACGAGCATTATGTCCACGCGTTTACATTGTTCATATAGTATTTTACTGTGTAATATGCTTTATTAATTAATGTTTTTTTAACGTAGGTTTTAAACTTAGAGAGTGAATGTTGACACCATACGTTTCCGTCTTAAGAATTACTAACTTGTTAAGGAAAGTAGTAATTAAAGAAAGGGATGTGGGAGTTTAGTACAATCGGAGATTTATCTTTTGTAATATCTACTTTATCCTGCAAAAACCCTGTATTATAACTAAGGTAAGGGCACCTAATTCATAGGGGTTTCGAAAAATGTCGCCTAGTTCCGAAGTATTCGAAAAACCGGCTTAGTCTATTTTATATTAGTTTATTTAATTCTAAAAAGGTTTAATTTATTAAGTTCCATTTAATAATTTATTTATTACAATAAAATAAACTTATGAATTTATAGATTATTCCGAATACCTCTGAGTAAGGTGCCATTAACTTATCAATCCGCCCCAGCTTCGCACAAACAAAGGCAATGAAAACGTATATGTGCTTAAAATATAACCTATGTTAATGTGGGATTATTTAGTATTATAGTGGTAAAAGATTTTACGAAAGCGATCCAGTATTTGTTACATCCATAGGTATTCATACAATGTCATACATGCAAATTTTCCACTGTATCAAAATAGTATAGTATAGATATAGACAGTAAAATGAAAGTAAAGATTCCCTATATTCTCCTAATTTTCAGAATGCGTATCTACAAATAAAAGTAGGCTTAAAAGCGATGTGTTGGTCGGTATTAAATATGGCCAAATGTACCTACCTATAAAAACAATGATTTTATGACAAAATGTTATATTAGGTCAATCGCAGCTTGATAACAAAATGCTACAAACAACCTAAAACACGTTTTTTATCAATAAATATGTGAAATCAAAGGTAGCACCAGTACAATAGACAAGTTGTATATTTCTTGTAGCTCTGTGAGCCAAACGCAATTTTATGGTCTGAATTATGTATAAATATTTGTAATATTTATATTTAAATATTTAAAATTGACAAGTAGGCATAGGAATGTTGTTAAACAATTTAGAATGTTTTATGAAATAAATGAAAATAAATATAGTTTTCGTAAATGTTTATTTGCTTTTACATTAAATCACAGGCTATTTTGATGACTTTGGTAACAATCGAACTTTTCACCATCTGGCGTAACCGAGACGGCCGGCGTATCCGAGACCGTGAGCACCATAGGCGTAAGAGTTGTAGGCAAGAGGAGCAGCG
>DVXP01001591.1:0-14580 GCA_018235645.1 Junonia grisea | reverse complement strand
TTAGCGTTGAAATCTCCCATGACCACGTTGTAGAAGCATGAGGTCGTACCATGTATGGCTTTTGTAATGTCCTCATACATGGCTTCAACCTCTTCATCAGAGTGTGTCGAGGTCGGCGCATATACCTGGACTACCTTCAGGGAGTACCTGTCAGTAAGCTTGATTACTAGGTACGCTACCCGGGTCGACACACTACTAACTTCTACCACGTTGCCAGCGAGAGCTTTGTGGACCAGAAAACCGACACCACCTTGGGAGGCTCTATCACCTTCCCGGAAGTAGAGCAAGTGGCCAGAGTCCAAGGTTATGGTATCCTCCCCCTCTCTTCGGACTTCCGATAACCCTAATATACTCCACTTTATATGACTTAACTCTACTTCCAGTTCTGTGAGGTGGTGGTCCAGCCGAATCGTACGTCCGTTGTACGTTGCCAAGTAAATTTGTTTTTTTCGGATTTGGCAGCCTCGACTCCGGTGATTCTTAGCACCCTCTGCCCCACCGTGACCACGGCCGCTGCCTTGACCGGGAATAGCAGGGCTGCCGGGCACTGAGGGCCGTATCCTTGGCGCTGTTACCATGAGGGATCTTGCCATAGTCACCACGCTTGGCATGCGGGTTGGTGACCGCAGTAGGTGTTAATGATAGATAGGGTCACGCTGCTGCCCATGCCCTGATTTTTCCCTTAGTCGCCTCTTACGACACCCACGGGAGGATATGGGGTGATGCTATTCTAAGCCGGCATCACACGGCCATAGTCACGGTACACGGTAATAGTCATAAATACATTATTTAAAATGAAATTAGGTTATGGACAAAGTAACGTCGATATACCTATTAAGGAAGTAATTAATGATTATTTATTAATTGATCAATCATATGTTATAGCACATATTTCGGCGGGCCGGTTGTATCTAGATGGAAAGGACAGCAAGTCTTTATTTAGATGTAACCTAGACTTAGTCGCACTGACCTCAGTTGATAAGGTAAAAATTATTCCAGCGTATATTTACGACGATGTTTATTTAAATAGTATTCATAGAGGCTATTAATACAATGTTTGTGGTTTTTATAAATATTTACATATATTTATTTTTAATTCTTTATTAAAATTAAAAAAAAAAAATTCAATCAAAACATACTACTAACTTGCATCCATCTCAACAATGAAGACATAAATATCTGTACATACATTTAGTATTTTTATTAAACATTTTTAGTTGTATAGTGTAAACAATGTACTTACAAATAATAATAGCTACTATATGAAATGATTTTATTATTGTTCGAAACTGCACAATTACTCAGGTAGTTGCAAACCTCGTACTCGGATCATTTTGTAATAACTGTCTATCTATACTTCACATCGTGGAAAATCATACGAAAGCGGACCTTGTCCTGTCCAGTAAAAGTGCTCACTACCGATTCCAATTGTATTTTCAAACCTTCCAGGGACTCAAACAATCAAAATACACACACAAAATTTCATCTAAATCTCTCCAATCTCCATATACATACATACATACAGGTCAAAATCGTAACCCTAAATTGTACTTCGCCTTAGACGGGTAACAACTCTTTTTTAGTTGGATGACAAACAAGCTAAGCTAAAGCTAGTGCTATATAAAATTCTTCGTATTTTATATAGCACTAGCTGACCCGGCAGACTTCGTACTGCCTCAATTTAGAACGTTTGTATGGGAAATAGAAAAGGGCTGTAACGAACAGTAATTCGTTTTTATTTATATAGATGTAACGATATCCGTTTTGTACATAATGGTACATTAATTCTTAATAACAAGTAAATTACAAGCAGTGTGATTTGACTAAAACTCATTTGCAATAATATTTATTGTAAGTCTATCTTATCATTATAGGTTATTACGCGATAAACCAACACTATGTTAGTTATGTACGTTAGAGATAATCCTAGTAAAACATGATTTAGATTATTGTCTTGTCTTCACGTGTTGTAAAATCATTTCATAAGATATATTGTATATTTTATGGCTATAATTCAATACTTTGGAATTTATCTAAGTGTGGCATCGATGACGAGTTTTTAGATTTCATTTATAATGGTATTGAAGAAAATCCTACCAATTTTTAGCTGCGTGCTAAGCTTTGCAACGTCACTCCTATTTCTGGTCTAATTTGACCGGACTAATGATAATTATGTTGATAAACGATTATAGGTGCCTTAACATCTTAATTGTTTTACATATTATATTATTTGATTACATTTTAAATTAACATCGTCAAGCTAATGTTATTTTTATCGAGTATATTTACCCTAAATAATAAAAAATCTATAATGAATTATCAATAGTTATTGCGGTTTTAAATTTTGGTTTATGCATTATTTTGTCTGTTATAACAAACTAGTGCATACAATTATGTATTTGTATGCATTCCGTATTTTCTTAACTCTCTTATCTGTCGTCGTTCAGTCTATTGGTCGGAGATATAATAGCTATTATATTTATGTTCATTTGAAGTATTATCTATTTAAATAAAACTCACCTTTGAACTAGCATGTAATAGTGTTAAGCAGTTCTAATGGCTATATCATGAATGACCGATAAATGTTTGCGATTAAAGATTAATGCGCACGCGCTCGCGAATATACCTATGTTAGTTAATACTGTAAGAAAAAGGACAAACGGATATTGCGTTACACTACGAGTACGAAACGTTATTTACAACTAGTAAGTATGATGCAATTTAGACATTTTATATTGAACGGATACCTATATATACTTTAAGTCTAATAATGTTATTGGGTTCATTTACACTAGATGAGTGAATGCTCGTTCTGTCCCCATTTTAATATAGGTATTATTCTAGTATAAGCAGACGCAGTGCATTCTGCCATTGTTCAGACTTCGTTCAAAAATACTCTATAGAACATTCAAAGAATGCTCGCTCGTTTGATGCAAACGGCACTAGAATTGCGAACACTTGCTCAGAGCGATCCTACATGTCATACAAGAATTCTAGTTCTTTTTTTCTTATTCTTGCTCGTGGCTATTTTCGTATTAATGCTTCAAAATAAAAGATTACGAAAGAATACGCTCTTTGTTAGTTAAGTCGAAACGCATCTATAAACATAAAAAATGATATTTGTTTGTTTTGGATTTACGGTACTGTAAGTATGCATTTACCATAGCCTTGTTATCAGGGATAAGGATAATGTAGTGTTGTACCTAATAGTGAAAGTAATTTTTTACTTTTTCGATTACATATTTTAATATAAATATTTCTTTTTCATAATAACAGTACAGATAAAGTAATGTCATATCATTTTCTCGACTCTGTGAAGGATAATGTTTATGACACTTAGATATGATAATTGCAGTACGTTGCTTTAATTGTTCTGTTTTGAAACTATAATCACATGTTGTGCCTCGGAAGTCCGATATCACTTCCGACACGCGGTAGCCTGTATTTTGACCCCGGCAACCGGTTACTCTTGTTAACACTGACCGTTTCAATAATAACTGTACATAGAATATAAGTAATTTATTATTATTTTTATGTATGTGTCTAATGGATTAATGAAAAATTTTCGTTCTCATTTCAAAGTTTTGGTACATTTTTTGACATTGAATTATCTAAGCCAGAGGTAACTATCATATGGTTTCAATTTATTCGTCTTCATCTCTATTTCTCATATGTCCATAATAACTGCGCTATTAGAAACTTATTTTATGTACTTGATATTTTAAGGTATTTTGAAACCTTAAATATTTGTTACTTAATCCGAACTCGTAGTTGCGCTGGTTTAGGACTTTCACGGCGTAAGTGCAATGCGTAAATACATGGGTAATTAAGGTTACGAAAATAATGTACGTTAATTGTAAATTGATCTTCTCAAAAAGTTTTAAAATCGTATACATAATATGTATACATGAACTATTGTGATATGTACCTAATACATATATATGTAAGACATGTGTATTGTAATACATATGTATGTAATAAATATCACAATGGCTCATGTTTATCCTTAAAAATAATTTACGGATTCAATTAAGTAGATATTAACCCCATGAATTTTGCTCGTGTACGATAAATAAAATAATACAACTTAAAAGTGAGATAGCAAAAAAAAATAATGCTAGCATCTAAAACAATTATTTTGTAATTACTCATAAAGGGGGCTCGTCAATCCTTACTTCCTTACTTATATTATAAATACTTTAAATACTTATATTATAAATGGGAAAATGAGTTTGTTTATTTGTCGAGTTGTTTGTTTGTTCCGCTTTCCCGCCGTATTTATTGAATCGATTGAAATGAAATTTTACAAAGGTAAAGTTTAAAATCTAGATTATATAATAGGATACTTTTTATCCCTAAAATGAAATGTTTATTCCCATAAATTCCCGAAAAAAATAAAAAATAGCTACGTAGTATTAAAGATTTGTGATAGATGGCGTTGCCGAACATTGCACTTAATTTATAATAGATGGCGCTGTCAAACATTGCACTTATTGTCGATAATATTATTATCCCTGTTCCCGAAGGATTACTAAAATATCAGACTATTATATATTTTGACAACAACGATAAGCTGTTGTTTTTGTAATATAATAATAGAAATATATAGTGGATTTAATTCATTCTTGGACAGTTTAAATTCAATTTTATACAGTAAAATAATACAAAACGATGGTTTATGAATTGGGCAGTAAAATACTCAAATAGGTGATAAAATTAATTACTGTTGCGGTAAAAATAATTATTGGGCAGTTTCAAGTGGATATAGTGTATAAAAACTCTGTAGGGTTGAGTCGGGGTTAACTTTATTTAGGGGAGAGAGGTTATTGAGTGGAGGGAGAGTGAATTTGTCAAAAAATCTAATTTTATTTTAATGGGGGGAAGGGAAGGGATTCATTGAGATTAAATATAATATTTAATACTTAATTCTGATATTTCTGATTCTTCCATCACTCTGATAAGTGCTAATTATTATTTTTTGTTCTGCGCATATTCAGATCATTCAATTTTCGTGACTAGAACTATATACATTACATAGAAAGCAAATTATATGAATAGATGGTAGTGGTTATATCGATAATTTAATAAATTCTTATGTGCTACATTTTCGCTCGAATTTGACGCTAAACGCTGAAATTTTTCTCTACAATTTTTGATACAAGGCGCACAGATAAATTATCATCCGGTCACCGAATTTGACGCTAGAATTCCAGCGTCGCGCGTCACATGAAAATGCACCTTTTTGGTTATTATTGTCCGACGTGACATTGGCAAAATAATCTTTATTCATATGGCGCAACATAAACAAAAAATTATTTAAGTTAGTCATTTTTTCATTTAGTTCAGTTATTGATAAGTTTGTTTTCCATTTTTATTTTCGCTGTATTCTTTCCCTTAGGAAAAAGGCAAAGGTATTTCATATTCATCCAAGGAGATCAAGAACTCCATAGGAGGTATTTTGTTCTGCTTCCATCATTGTGGTTTATTTTAGTAACTGTGTACTTTTGGTGTTAGTATTGCGCGTTCGCAGTGGTCATCATGTGAAGATACTTCTTCAAATACAGTTTTTGTGTTATCGACAACTTATTAATCGAATACCGGGAAAACCAAAATGTGTACTAACAGTGACAAACGAAATCTACGCGGGCGGAGCCGCGGGTAAATGCTAGTATTGAATGAATGTCTTATTTCATTTCAAATACATACTCGTATTGCCAAAGAAAAATATGTTATCGGTAGGTACGCCATAATATGTACAAATTTTTTGCTAAACTTTTGGCCAAGGCTGTAAATGTAAATTATTTAACGCTATAATCAAAAGTAGGTAATCTTAAAACTTAATAACGATGACTAAATAAATATGAAGAAGATTTACCTACTTTATTGTTTTGTAAGTATTGTTTGCAATTTTGTGTGGTAAGCTTATGGTACATTTATTTTGTAAGGAAAATTACAAACATTGGCCTGATGTATAGATAAAAAATATATTAAATGACTAAAATATACATTATTGTAATTTTGCTCTGTATCTGCAACCACATTTGTCTTCTAGAATGGGCGATGAATAAAATAAAATTTTATTACTGTTCGATTTGATTAGAATTAGATTAGAGGAGGATGTCCTTCCTGGACATAGTATTTACTTTAAATAGTAGGTAAAAAATTAATATCAAAATATAAACCCAAATTAATATAGGTATAACAAACGAAGAGAGGGTACCATTTATTTATCTTTTCATAGGCATTATTTATTTTTAAAAAAGAAAAAATATAAGTACGTAACCACAAAACGATCAGGTTTAGATAGTTAAAAATAAACTATAAATGGCTATATGAAGGGCGACGTAGTTGCAATTCGAATGATCATAAGAATAATATTTCTTTCGGCTAGTGAATGGATGATTTCTAAGGCTTTTTATAGATTTCAATTTATGAAAGCTCTCTTTAGATCTATGATAGCTCTAGAAAGAATGTAAATTTTAATTTGCCAGTCCGGTCGTCTGCAGGCACAGGGGTGGAAGGCAATCAGAGCGTCGCATGCATCGTTGCTATTTCATAATAGTTTACTTTTTTCTCCTTCGACATTATGAACTCTTTAATTCGAAGTTTGTTGTGTTGTTTCTATCCATATTAGTATTTAAAGCTGAATATTTCGAATAAATGCAGCTCACAATTTGGAAAAAAAATATTTTTACATGATTTACAGGCCCTATTTTACAATCTACCTACGATATTTAGGACATAACTATAAACGCGAGTAAAGTTGCTATTGATAGGTATTTTAAACAGACATTTTCAATTAAAAATTTTAGAAGTTATCATGAAAACAAGTATCAATCTCAAAGCTATTGAACATTGATAAAGTATTAAATTTTATTTTTACTATTTTATTAAAACCTTCTTAAATTATTTTTGTCCACTAAGCAAATAACTATAAAGAATAGGCACGTGAGTCTTTACAATAAGTGTACCTACCTACTCGTATATGTCTAACAATTGTTTCTTTATTATTTTTCCATAGAAAATAATGTTTCTTTTTTTTAGAATTTAAAAAACTAGTTTGGCTTATTTGTAATTATAAAAATATTTTGTTACATTTTTATTACAAAGGAACGAATAAACAACGTTATATTACTTTAAAATTTTGGTTTGAAAAGGAAGGAAGGAAAAAACTTATACATTAGCAAGCCGGTTGTAGTCACATTGAAGAAGTTGAAAGCGAAGACACGTACGACTCATGCATTTATTAAGGCAGGAAAGAATAAATAAAGAAGGATGTCACTGTTTGCTAATTCTAAACTACGTATACTTCCGTTATTTTTACGACTTTAATAGCAGAAAATTTACATTTTCTTGTAACTAGAAGATAATTTTGGCAAGGGAGGAAATCGTCTGAAACTTCTGAGGCTTTTTTGGTTGTCACGTGTTATTGTATATGTAATTATGTAACCGCAAAATTGTAAACGATGTTAGATTACAATCTATCTCGCGAATTTCTTAACTTTTTTTAAATAATAATGTAATGTAAATATTGTAAGGTCATAAAAAATTTAGGTTAGGTTTGGTATTTTATTACTATTTGAAGCGAGTTGATTTGGGTTAGGTTAGGAACTTATTTAATTATTGAAATATAATTCTGCTTTTTTAAATACTTATATAATGTAAACATAAAAATATGAAATGCCACATTTTTTATCTCTGCCTGATGAAGTTTTTCTCGGGTGAAGTCCATAAAACAATTTACATAATTGGATTAGTATAAAAAATTCTTAACCGCAGCCATCTCAGACTATTGTTAAATATTTTGTTATTAACTTATCCTTGTACGGAGAAAAACTCAGCATTTAAGACTTTTTAGAAACAAGGCATTTTAGGACTAAAAAAAATACATACATAATAAAATTCAATAACCGAGTTAAGGTCAAAGTTTTCTAACTGTAATTATACTATTATCTATTTCAATACAGTTATTCAGACTAATGGTTTCTTTTGTAATATTTAACGTGTTTTGTCTATGATGTGACTTTAAAGCATGCTTACACGTGCTGAAAATTGTCACAACAATGATATACCTAATATTTTTCAGACGGTTTTAGAAGAAAAGGAATTTTAATGTGTATGTGAGTTTAAATCTTTCCTTATTGACTCTAAGCTAATTTTAAAAAGCATCTTATCAGCATAAACTTTTATGATGTAAATGCGATAGGCCAGATAAACCCACAATTGCTGATGAAGAAATGTATCCATGTTTTTGTAAAATTTTCAATGAAATATTATAAATGGATCTGAATATTGTAAAAAACTGTCTGATACAATATCACTATTACTTAATTATTACATTGTAATCTAAAACACTGTACAAATATTTCTTTGATCGTATGATAAGATAAAAAAGAGGAGGTACCTAATGGTGTCGAGTATACAGACATATAAAATATACCTACCTACTTTACTTGTTGACAGTTAAGCAAAAGTTGTTTATTTGTAATCGTTTAATTAGGTATTAACGTTATACAAGTGAAGTGATTTATTTAGAAGGTCTGATGTTTTATGCAGTCTCTTGCGAAAATATCGATTTGCGTAGTGTTGAAATAAAAAGCTCTAAATCTGTATTACGATCACGATTATCTTAAGTATTTTAGCGCTTACAAATAGTAAGTATAATTTACTTCCTAATGCATTATTTATAAGCCGTAGGTCAGTAAAAGTATCAATGTTGGGTAAACATCTTTTTTCTCTCGCGGGTTAACGGATATGTGTTATAATAGGGAATGTGAATGTGACTCCAAAATTGACGATTTTTTTTTTGTAATCTTTTTTGCTAACGAAAAGTACCTGTACAATTATTTTTGAAATTAAATATTATTTAATAGTATATTTTAATTTTCAAAAATTGGTTTTTTTGAAATTCCCACGCGAATTTTTAAAACGGTAAGTGACGTCAATATACACGAAGCGCGCTCAAGGTCGAATTATTTTATTTAATCACTCTGGATACAAGTCTTTTACAGAACTTATTTTTTAATTTAATTTTTTTCAATAACAGAGAAATTAATTTAATTTAATTACATTTGAATTTTATTTTATTTAATTAAATCTGAATTTTAGCGTAGTCTCTTTAATAAAAATAAAAAATTTAATTTAAAAAACTACTTTTTATATTTTTCTATTAACATATCTATGTTAGATATATTTCCTTAGTCAAAGGATTAAATACACTTTATTTTCCTTAAAAAATTGGCTACTCCAATGTCAACAAGTATGTTGTAAAGGACTAGTAGACCAGAGCTGTTAAATTATCAAGTATGGTTTCGTGTATATTGACGTCACAGAATACGCGCGCGAAACTAGTCGTGTTTAAATCCCGGAAAAATGATAGTGGTTTTTAATATATTTTTTAGCTGAATGGCTTATATTTCAGATACCTCATTTTTTTAATGATAGTAATGATCTGTAGAAACGTTTCAAAAAAATAAAAAAAATACATGCATATTCTCTATTGTACAGTCATGTGTCTGATTTTTTATCAGCACATTCAGTTTTTCTTAGGCTTTTTCCTTCATTGTCCATACCATAATTCTCGGGCTATAACAATATCAACTTTAGAATATAGATTTAATTAAATAGAATTTTGAATTAACTCTCTTTTGTTGTAAGGTACAGTAATTATATTCTTTATTTGTACACAGCTAAGCAAAAGTTTTTTAGTATTTTGTAAACGTATTGTATACTTTGTTGTTTTCATTTCTTAAGGTATTATTATTATCGGTATTGAATATAGTTGCAAATTCTTAATACAGTATCGATATCGATACGGTAAAGGTTTTTTAATTCGAACTTTCAACATTTGTCGCACAAGCAGAAGCAGTAAAGCTACGTATATACAAATAAATAATTGTTAGTGTTAAAATTAATTACAAATCTAGCACATTCTTATTGATATAAAAGTGTGTGTTATATTTGGTACTAATGAACTAGTTGTACCTAAGTAGTATTTCTTATTGAAAAGTGTCGATAAAACAAGTTTTCTTTTAATCTAGGTGAAATATAAAAAAGATCAGATCTTGGTAATTAAAGGAGGTATTGTTGGCGTGTAATTATTCTACTAGTCTAATAACTGCTTTTTATGTCCGTAACTGTGTGGGATTCACACAGTTACGGACATATCGATAGTAGGAAAACTATTTATCTTTAGATATAAAAAAATCTAACCTTCTGTAAAATTATTTAAGTGCTAATATTATTGTAAAATTCTAAATCTTAGGAGACGTAATAGACAAATAATTGTCTAAAGATTACCTATGATTTCGTATGCGATCATTTTATCTGCATAACATTATTATTTGTGTAAACACGTAAACAGTGTTATTATTTTACAAAAAAAGTTTTTATGCAGTAGGTATTTATAGTAATAGGTAACCAGTCAAATAAATATTTTATTTTGTTGAAAAAAAAACAAGCTAAAATAAAAAAAAAGTTTGACAATTTTATCGACGCTATGTAACCAAATTGGCAATGAGTGAAAATTATATTATTCATCGATTCATTAAGTTTATTAATTTCACAATAACTAATATTTTAAGAACTGAAATTTCACTCTTGAAATCGTGCTGACGATGATAACACGAATAATATGTGTGGTACGTAGTATGTTATCAATCTTTATCTGAAAATCAGTTTATTTTCCTGTTTTTGGTTGCCTGATGACTTTCTCGTAAAATTCAGTAATATGCATAAACAAAAGAATAATTTACAGCGGCTTTTCGGCTTTTTATCAGTTAATTATTAACATAATCAACGACTGAATATATTAATGTTGAAATGTTTTGGAATTAATTTCATGTTGTAGGCTTACGAATATCTTTGGGTATGTACCTACTCTTAAAATTAGGTGTAATCAACATTAAAAATTAAATAAATTTTGTATGTAAATGATGTATAATTTATAATTTGATCAATGCAATAAAAATGTAATTTGTATTACGATTGCAAAAGTATTTTTCGTTTTTATTTAAGATGTAACAGTACAGACTAGACAATTTTTTTTTAAATTTTCATTTAAGGAAATGCTTTTGTCAACAATTTAAATAATTAGTATACAAATGTACCTAACTGTATTTATCGACAGAGCAGTGGCGAATCGTTTACAATTGAAAATAATCTGTTTTTTTTTTCTCAAAGATTTTTTTACTGAAAAAAGAACGAAACGTACGGATACAACTGTGAATTTTCTGTTTTATGTCTTTGATGTTCTTTTTTTGTTTACCCGGATGGGTTTAATATTTTTTTAAGAATGCTCAAAAATGCTAGATTGGTTTTTAATGTTTATGTTCACTTATTGTTATTTTTTATTTTAACATGTTTGGAATTTTTATTTCATTCAATTATATTTTGGAGAATCCAAATAAAAAATTGTTATCTAGTTTCTGTATCCGTTAGTACAAACCTTCGGATTCGCTCTGTAGGTTAGACTTTTTGTCCCATATTTGTACAAGCCGAGTGCTTTAAGTAAATTACGTCCGTAGTAATTTAATTTTACATAATAATTAAGGGTTAGGTACTTTTGAAAAAGTAATGCGATTACTCAAAACTTTTATTTTAATTTTGTGTTGAGTATATTCATTCCTATGAAATAAGTTATTGGGTGGACTAATTAACAATTTGACAAAAATATCGTTAGAAGTTTAAACAGATTTTTATTTAACAATAATAGGTAATGGCAAATGATCGAGAGGCTATATGTAGATATTTGGATTCATACAATATAGATGTCTGAAAATTTTGTGCAAATGAATAATAATATTTTGAAAGAAATTTTAGTCATCATTGCTTATTGCATGGCGTTTCCATGAAGTTGATATACCCGACGATCAATAGATAAATGAATTTTAATTATTGATGTTTTTCTCATGCTTGATCTTCGTACTTTGCCAATTGTTATTGAGAGTTTAGCATAAAAATAATATTAAATATGTTGAATGCTTACCTACTTTTGATAATGTTGACAGATATAGGATTACTTTTTGAGACTTTATAAAGAAATTTTAAGAAAATAGTTTAAAATATAAATTTAAAATAAGACATAGATTATATTATATACATTTTTGGGTCAAAAATAATACCAGTTGTCAAGTTGTCAGACAAAAATTATAAAACAAAATAATGCAACAAAAATTTTCGGTTTTGTATCATAAAGTACCTAGCCTAGTCCGCGTACATCGAGGTTAACTTTTGTTACATATTGGTTTATCAACGAATTAGATGTGAACTAAAGTGGTAGTAAGTATTAATTATTATTAATAAATATATTTTATAATACTTTTTTAATGGGTAGCGTACATTTTATGCTACTTGCCAACACAAACAATATTTCTTTCGATAAAAAATGACAAATGCAACGTGTTATTTAGATACAGTTTTTATCAATCAATTGTTATTATTATTGTTTATAGTCCTGTTTATATGTACGATAATAAGGTCCAAGGTGGTATACACGCGGGAAAATAAAAAATACTATAATATCACAAAATACCTAGTTGGCTACACGATTTCTCTAAAATAGAACATCAGTTGCATTACTAATTAAAATTGCATTATTTACTATCACCCATTAAAATTTAATACATCTATCATATATAAACATAAACAAATACTTACTTTTAAAGAGTCCCATTTTGAAACACTTTCTCATTATGTCTGGGAAGGTGTTCAATTTGTTTACTTCGCCCATTTATGATAAGCACAATAGTTTCGTGGGTTTCAAAATTCAAATGTTAGTGCATTTCGCGATGTTTGTAAGTGCGCGTGTAGCACCGGGTCGCTACGAGTTAATGCAAGCGACTGAAGGAGCCGGCGTTGCGCTGGCGCAGGCGGCACCGAGCGCGGCCTCGCTCATTGCCACTCTACATGGATACCACATCCATGGATTATCCAATTAGAATACGATTTTGTCACTGTATGAAAACAAACATGCCTATTCAAGTGCTTTATTGTTCCCAAAATTATTGCTTAGTGGTTTACATACAAGGTACAAGTAAAATATTAAATGTATGTATCGTATCGTGGTAAATATCATAATTATAAATGGTTTCCGTTAATATTCCCACTATTATGACGAAATTTCGTAATTAAATTAAAGTAATAGTTTTTGTAAATAATTTTTGGTCGGGTTATAGAGACAAAAATATAATTACATTTGAAAAATACCTATTAGATCTCTTATATGAGAACACTCTGGTAACAAATAAAGAATAATTATCGCACGCAAAAGTTATTGAAGAAAAAAAATAATAAAGAACGTTAACTTTTAGGAATTGATCTAGACACGCGGCGGAAATCACTAAAGGTGTGCCTATAAAATTTGAGGAGTTCTCTCGATTTCTCTAGGATCCCATTACCAGATCTTGATTCCTCTGACAATGGAACCACCTGTGAAACAGGGTATGTTTAAATAAAAAGGAAAAAAAGGAAAAAATATTTTAAAACCAGGAAATTGTAGCCCATTAATTCTTGTTTTTAAATCTGGAGTTCAAAATTTTAAATGCATCACTAGTTTCCAAGTTGTCGTTGGAAAATCATCGAGAAAAATGGACTTAAATAATTTATTTTTGCAAGTCCTCTCCTAAAGTTTTTTGAGAAAATTTTATTTTCTTTTTAATTCAAGACGTTGTTCAGCTCTTTAGCATAATTTTTGCTGAGTTATCAGTGTCCAGAGCAAAAATTGTACTTTGATTTCAAAACTCGATAGCTCTAGAAATAATTATTGTTCTGACTATCATTATATGAATAATATAATGAAACTGCTAAACATTTTCTATAACACCTTATTACTTACTTCTGATAAAACAATTTTTTTCATTGCGAACGGATCGATCAAAGAAAGGGAAAAAACGCGTATTTAAGGAGATACGCATAATATATATGCTAAATTTGGGATATTTCAGGAAACAATGCATAGATAAAGGAAATGGACTGAAAATTTTTAACCTACAAATAGTCTTAAGAAACCCTAAAAATTTGAAAGTGTTGCGAGAATTCCTACATTGTGTTCCAAAAGATTGAATTTACCACTTTTGCTAAAATTGCATTTTTCGGCTCTTATTCATTTTTAATGACTTTACAAAACTATTACTCGGGAAATAATAGTTGTATCAAGAACCAAATGTAGGTTTTAGAATTTTTTTTATTGCGAAATGATCGATTAAAGAGAGGTTGGAAAACGCATATTTAAGAATTGACGTTCAAGTTGGAATATTTCCGGAAATAATTGATAAAAAAATCCAAAAAATCTAATAAATAAGATTTTTTTATATTTTATTAATATTGATGCCGAATAATATATTAATTTAATTGTTTTTTATTACATTAATTTGTAAGTAATAATAAAGTAATTCATTTTAAATAATTATTACTTTCTGTCAAAAACTCATAACAAAGCGCAGGAAGCCACGCACTTTTTTTTTGTTGACGCACGGTAAATCTTCATAGATACCCGACTCCTGGTGGGGAGACCGGGTTATGTGAGATTGCACTCACTAAAACCCCCTGCGATGGCCGCCACAGCACGGAAAACGGAGAGGC
>DVXP01001590.1:0-14591 GCA_018235645.1 Junonia grisea | reverse complement strand
ATTTGACAGCATGGAACGCGCCACGTAACGTGACATTTCCATTTCACAATGTCATAGAGAATACGGTTTTAAGACAAAAACTTGTTTCAACAAAGAAATACGTTTCGATTTGGCATAGAGAATAAGGGCCCAGGTGTTGTGTAAAGGAAGATGAAGGTGTGATGAATTTGTACGTTGTCCGTCCAAAATACAAAAAAAAACTTAATTATTTTGGAGTTCTCTAGTTATGTAGTTATGTGAGATACAAACGTCATGCATGGTCATGAAACGTCATGAAACTTGGTATCTAATTACGAACCTCCTGGCATTTTTCTCTAACTTTCTCAGTACCTGTTCTGCTTAGCTGCTTATTTCCAAATATTTTGCGAAATACTAATCTCAGACTAATGAGTAGTCATTACGTAAAGCGGGTAGTCGAAGTTTATTATAAATTCTGTATAACAGGCTATAAATCAATTATTTTGATTAAATTTCGTGTATTTTTAAGAGAGCTATAATTAGCATTTACTCTTTTCTATCTATAGGATACTTTAAGATTTAAAGCTGTTAGAAGTTAGACGAATTATTTATAGAAAAGCATTTTGGTATTAATGAGTCTTATCAAAAATGTCGATAAAACAAAATAATGCATATTAATATTATACAAAATACGCTATATTTGTGTTGAAACTTGGTATAAAAGAATATTGACATGTTTATAAGACAATTTTTAACATGAGAAAAACAGAATAACCAGCTAATCATTAAAAATTCACGAAGTTGCCGCAGTGTTCGTTAATAACACAATTAATATAATTACGGTACTTATAAATAAACTGGTGGCAAAAAACTTGTATATGCAGATTCGTCGTATATTTTTAGTTTATTACAGAAGAGGCATCTGTTGGTACAGAGATCTTTTCGGATTGGTGTCAATTTTAAAAACATTTTATTAATTGGTAAGTTAAATTTTTATTGGTTTGATATCTACTGTAGATACAAGGGTTCTTTCATGTATTACGTAACGGAATTTTTGAAGATTTTAGACCCTCTCCTCCCCTACATGTAACGCACCGTAACGTTGTTCTGTACCCCTCCCCCTAGACGTTACGTAACATTTTACCAAAATTTTTAGGTGAAAATGGTCACTAAAATAATTTTCAAGACCATTTTCATCAAAAAATCACAATTATGTCGTTACGTAACGCGTTGTTTTTATACCCCCTCCCGGCCCCACAACGCACCATAACGTTTTACAAGACCCTCCCCTCCCCCCAAACTGCGTTACGTAATACTTGAATGAACCCCAATACCCAATACCATAAAAACTTCGACCATATAAGAAAATCTCAGTTTATATTTTGGGTGTTTTGAAGTGCAATCTAAAATATTGTGCATTAAGCAGGAAAGGTCAAATGAGCAAATTAAAGAGTACTTGAGTATGGCTAAACATTTTTCGCCAAAATTAAAATTTCTTCTAATTTTGTGTTAAGATAGAAAGGATAAGAAATTAAGATAAAAATAAAACAATATTACATTTTTAATTATACATATTTATTTATAAATTACGCGGTCACGTGATACAAATTAAATTATTTACAATTAAATAATACAGTTAAATTTATATAAAAAATAATATTAAAGATTACGATCGAAGTTCAGTCGACCATCCCGGAGGTGCTTTGTGGTGGCGTACAGAACACCCGCGGAAAGATGGACGAAAACTCGACCAGAATCTAAGCAACATTCATTAATTCCAAGCTTTAATATCCAGAAGCTGATAAATACGTTAGGTGTAGATATAAAATAAATAAACCATAACAATCGATTACAATAAATATAACATTTAAACTTGTAAACAGTGACTAGAGAACGTACGAGGATTCGATTCGTCCAAGCGACTTCTCATAAGCTTTCGATAGGGTGTAACACTTAGAAATTACTTAATAAATTAATAAATAATAATCATTTATATAAAAAAACCTCCTTTACTCTAAGACTCCGAATCGTATAAAAATCGTTATAATTATTCGAGTGATTTGTATAAAAAAAATTTCGGGAGTGCCGCAAGGTTGCGTCTTGGGTCCCGTATTATAAGTAATATGAGGCGACGAGAGCAAGACGATTCAAACTGACATTTTCACAAAATAACGTTAATGATTTACATTTCAAGTATGTTATGACGAGTGAGAACCTTTTGAAAATATCTGAGACCAAAATGTCAAGTTTGGAGATAGGCTCTTGCTCTCGCTGCCTCAGTGCGTCAGTCCATGAAATGAGATTGGTCGAGTTGGTCTAATTGTCGACCACGTTAAGATAGAAGGCTGCTAGCGAGTCTCCCTTGGACCCGGCGGCTCTCGCTTGGTACTGGCCGCTGTCTTCGGGCGTACACTTAACGATTTCAAGGCGGTAGCGCGACGTGCCTTCCATTTGGAATTTGTACCTGCTCGACGATTCGTCGATCGGCTTGCCGTCCTTCAGCCACTGGAGCTGGAGTGGTGGCTGTAAAAATATTAGAGATTTTAGTTTAATATAAACAATATGAAAGCGTAGTTTGCGATACCTTGTCCCTAGATTTTTAGATATACAATACAATGTAATACAATAAATGAATTGGCGATTTTAGTGAGTTTTATAAACAGATCAAATAAGCTAATTCAAACAATTGATAAGCATGAAAATTTTAACGTCTTCTTAGATCTTCTTTATGCATTGATCTTTCTTACTAATATTACCTAGAGAAAGAATTTGTTTTTATTGCCTATCATACTCTTTTAGCTGATAGTTTTGAAAGTATCTCTTAGCTCTGATACTGTATATGATTGTATAGTTGTTCACCGTATCAGTTATGATATTGTATATAATCTTAAAGATATTCACCTTATCCAGCTCAGCGCTGAAGACAGCGGGCTCGCCGACGGTGATGGTAGCAGAGTTAGGGAAGGCGGTGTATCGTGGGACGACAACTTGTTCGCCGGCGACACTAACGACTAGTGTGCAGGAGGAGAACGACTCGCCGGCGTCGTTGAACGCCTCGCATGTGTACACGCCTGGGAAATTGTGGTAATTAGAGGATGTTTTGATGATGTTTAGATGGCCTTTAAAGTTGTGGTAAAAGAGGACAATCTTAACAGAGATATCCAACAATAACTGGGTTTTGACCTGAATACGACTGAAGTCAATCCTAGATCAGTATGATACCAATAATTGGTTTTAATGTTATCACTGATCTTTGACCAGCAGAAATATCCATATCTGGTAATTTTGAGACAACATGGAAAATTCGATTAATTTGGTGACTTACAATAAATCTGAAAATGTTTACATTAATCAAAATCGACTTTTTAGATATTATTTGCTTTTACAAATTAAACTAAAATAGAATAAGTAATTAGCAAAAAAATAAATAAAATAATGCCAGAAGGTTATTAAGTCTTACCGGCATCTTCAGGGAATATCTCAGCAATGTGTAACTTGTGGATGTTTGCCTCGCTCGAGTACTGGAAGTCTTTGGACGGTTTGATCTCCTTGTTGTTGTGCAGCCACACCACGTCGAAACGCTCTGCGCCCGCGATCCTGTTGGGAATTAACAATTTGTTATGATAATTTTTTGTAGAGTCAATAACTCTTGATAATTATAAGCATATATAATTGTTAAAAACATTTATTATTGAATGTAGAATGTAGAAATAAAAATAGGTCGGTTATGTTCATTAATAGGTGACCATGACCAATCTGTTTAAATTTACTATCCAAGTGCTCTTAAAGTCCAGAAAAACTCCAAAAACAATGATTCTATCCATGAAACATAATAACCGCCAAAGTTCATCTCATGAATAAGACTATCTATATTTACGACTCAAGTGGTCTCAAGAAGTTCAAGAATAACATAACAACGGCCATAACACAACAACGAATTATAATAAATCAAAACCCCACCTCGCCCCCACCCTCGTCTCAAGAACCACATATCCCAAAATTCCCGATAACCCTAAAAGCCCAAAGCCCATTATATTTCTACATACCTGCAAGACAGCGTGACGGGTTCACCATCGTGTACGTTTTGTGACATCGCGTGGTCCACGATTCGTGGTGGGTAGTCTATCTTAGGCGCTGCTGCTTGACCATCGCCTGCAACTGGAAATAATATATAAAACGATATATAAAACGATGTTAAGTTATTGCTTTAAAACTTCTAAGATTTTAACTAATACTTAATATCCAATCAGGATACTATGTTGTGCCCAAATACACAACACAACCACCTCGATACGATTTAGAGTGGTCCATACAAATATGGTACATATTGATATATTTAACAATGATAAAAAGACATAATGCAGCTCAACTATAACAGTAGTCATCATCACATTTAAAAAAGCTCTTGTACAGATATTTGACACCTAAATTTTCCTGAATGATTTAGATAACATTTTGTTTGTATATTTAAGTGGATCCCCGGATGGTTTGCAAATACAATTGGACCCTACATTGCGCTGGTAGTAAAAAACATATTTCTTACCTTTAACAGTAACAGTGCACTTGGTCTCGATCTCTCCCTGGCTGTTGATCGCCTTCAAGGAGTAGATGCCCTCGTCTTCAGGGAACACCTCGTAGATGGCCAGCGACGCTACGCCGTTCTTGTATTTTAGGTTGACAACCTGATGAACGAGATTTAGACGTTTTATTAGCAACTATTGTTTTTCATAAATTCTTTTACGAATTTCTGGCACCTTTTCTGCATATATTATAGTTTTTATGATTATAGATATATATAATAAGTATGTAGACAATAATAAGCTAGGTACAGTTTTGGATGTTAGAATCTATCATGTTTATATCAAAATTTGTTTCTACGCACCGTGTGCATAGAACTACATAAAGACATCACATAAAGGTACAAAATTGCAATTTCAAAAGTTTTTGAAGATATTTCTTAAACCTTAAACATGGCAACTTTAAAGATACGTATGTTCAATCACAATATATACTGAAAGGTTCACAGAGTTTTCAGAAAATACTTCTTAAACACGGTAACTTCAAAGAAACATGTGTTACACATAGTAAAATTTTACTAAACACTGACCTCAGACGAATGCAGCGGTTTCCCATCCTTGTACCACTCGACCCTAGGGTCAGGGTCTCCTCTGACTGAGCACGAGAGGAGGAGGGGGGCTCCGTCCTTAGCGGTGCAGGTGTCTGGTAACGCGCGGGCGAAGGATGGCTTGCACATTGAGGAGTCTGATGCTGGTACTGGAATTGAAGATGTATTGTTAATAGGGACTAAGATTTTGGGGTTGGGAATTTGGGGTGAATTATTAATAAGTTTATTGGAGAACAGATTTTAATGTATTTAGTCTTATGAAAAGATTTTCCAGAAGTGAGTCATCATTAAGATGTTCAACGTTAAGTTACAAATCCTTATTTTTATCGATATCGATAGGAAGGAATAGAAAAATAGAAATAGAAATAGAAATAGGGGTAATAAATGCACAGAGCAATGATGCTTGAAAATAACAACGAAATTATTGACGGTATTTTTCAAAACATTATAGTTACAATGTCTTTATCTTTATTTGATCCAAATACCAAACTAAACAAGCATCGCATCCCCAATTTTATACATAATTTTAAAGAATATATAATAAATCATAAATACTTACAGACTAATTCCTTAGTGGCACTCCTGGATCGTGATGACGCATCAGAGTCTAGTTTAGCACCATATTTCTTCTTACTAGCGTCCACGGAGGTCTGTGGGGAGAACTTCGGACGAGGCCCGGAGGACTTGGACGGAGGGTCGATTGTCACCTGCGATTAATAAATGATTAAAATATAGAGTCTTTGGTACTTTTGGCAACGATGTAGATTTTATAAAAGTATCATTATTTTTCATATATGGACACAAGAGATGATCTATTAAACGACTAGCGTAGTGGTCATTTAAGATTTGGTGGACAGACTATTGTAGGATATAAAAAAACGGTACAACATTTAATATTATACTATTTAGATTAGGAGAATATACTGGTAAAAATAATATAAAAAGAAAACATTACGATTAAAATCTTGTAATTGCCCAAGACGTGACCTTAATAATATTGACCTTGGAAACATTATACTAATAAAGATCATTGCTCTAAGTAGATGATCACAAAAAATGTTGCTCTATGAAAATATGGGAAAAATCTGTTACTAATACTTGTAGGCAATAAAATTTTTCGTGAACTCAAATATCTGCAAGTTACCTTAGTCTTGGTGATGATGGGCGTAGGCGCAGGTTTAAGAGGTTTCTCGATATAACGTCTTTCTCCTGAGTACAGCAGGTTGTGAGCCAGTGTCGCCTGTTCCTCGCTTACTACTTCGCCTGAAACAGGTACAGATGTTTTAATTGTGGTCTAAATATGGTTATCTTTATTTTTCATTATATCTATCTTTATTATTATTTCGTTATCTAAAAATCTAAGCCAGATATTTTAGTTTCCCCAAAATGCATACACTTGGGTAAAGTGTTAAAAAGTCACAAGATTTCAGAGATCATCCTACATATCATATATTTGTGGTTCAAATTTAGTCGATTAATATATGGTACCATCAAATCACATCTCATAAAAGTGCACAGTGATGTCCATCAAAAATATTTTTGGAACAAAGATCTCAAGAAAACCATGTCATAATTTTAATATATAAAAGGTTTGTATGACGTCACCCAAAGAATTAAGTTGACCAAATGTCAGGCAACCTTATCCAAGAACCATAGTACAAGTGTCATCCCAGACATTAATGAAACCATAAGTGGTACAAGTTAGTACATACCTTCAACAATAACAACGCAAGAGGTCTCATCCGTGCCGTGCACGTTGGTGGCGACGCAGCTGTACTTGCCGCTGTCCTCGGGCCGGCAGTCGATGATCTCCATCGTGACGACTCCATCGGATTGCGTCATCGCGTAGTCGTATTTTGATAGCTCGCGTTTGTCCTTGTACCTGGAGGGGGATGGGAATTTTTATATCGGCTGATGTTTGGGTAGATATGAAAAAGATTGAAGAAATTTTGATTGGAAGAATGAGGTACATGAAGGCCTGTTTAGACAATTGTAGTTGAATGTGTCCATAGAAATAGTTATTTGTATTTAGGCGATTTTTTATTGGTATAGGTATCAATGGTAAGTTCTTTGTATTTCGGCGATAACAATGAAATTACTTGTAAGTACTAAATTCGTAAGACTAATTAAAGACATTCGTCCATAAAAAGTAATTATATAAAAAAATCAGTTCAAAATTCAAAGTTCATTGAAAGATCTAGCAAAATATTCAATGTTTCCAAAAGTTGAAAGTTTTCTAATTTAAATTTTCTAATATTTTCGGCAAATTTGAATACATTCTAAAATCTAAAATACACAATTCCTGCCAAACAGACAATGTAGAATTGATCCCCAAACAAATAAACCATCTACAATGTCACAAATGTTCCCCCAAACTGTATTAACATTCAATCACCAACCACAGACCGTTTGACTCACCATTTAACCGTGGGCGTGGGTTTGCCGCTCAAACAGCAGAGCAGCTTGCAAGTGTCCCTCGCCTGCATCACACGAGGACGCAGCTGGAAGGTGAACGAAGGCGCCGTCTCGCTCCATTCCTGCCAGAAGGTATACGGCAATGGTTCACGACGACGTGGCTCTTCGGAGACATGCTGCCTCTGGACTTTGGGAACCGCTGAAAAAAATTGAAGAATAATTACCAAGAATTTTGGGTAGTTCTTCAAATCATCTGACAAAGTGTCGTAAGTGAGGAAATTCGTGAGATAAAAAAAATAATTAGCAATCCAGAATATTTCGCTGTAAATAGATTACATTCAAAATAATAATAGTAGTAAATATTAATCGACGTACATTCTTCTATATCTTCCATAATGAAATTATCCCAACAGTTTATATCTCCGAATCTAAACAAACTGAATTCCAAGCAGTATATCACACGTAGACTAGAACGAGATTTAATTAAAACCTAGACAATCGCAGAGCCAATGAACCTAGGTTCAGGAATAGACCCGTTTGTGACCTAGTTCTAAACGAATTAACTATTTGTTTGTCTGATCTGTTACGTAAATAACAATAGTTAAATTCGACGTGCGTAATTATGTATGCATGAGTAATGGTTGTAATATTGTTATTAGTGTTACAGCTTTTTGTAATGGCTATAATGTAGTTTTTTTACTTCGCGCTACTTAATTTTACTACATAATTTAAGAAATGTTTGAAATATATTGAGAACATATTACTCAAATTATGGAAAAGAAAATGAGGAGAGTAATTTTGCTCCAAAAGTCTAATGAGTTATAATCAATAATAGTCTACAATGTTTTTGAACATCACCAACTACCAATTAATTAACTATGATTTTCTCGCGCAAGTCCCTACCCAAAAAAGTATATCCAGGAAATTGGTGATGAACACAAATGATATTTCTTATGCTGAAAATGTCTACCAAAATTTTGTATCACTAACCAAAGTTATCAAGAAATAGGTATCCAATGGGACAAAATTACATCTCAAACAGTTACAACAGCAAGCATTAAATCCGAAATGTTCCCGATAAATCTTTCGTCGCGTCGCACACGCTATGACCGCGTCTTCTTGATGGATGTCCCAACGGTTAATGCGACAAATTGTGGACTCTTTTGAACTGGCATATTTATTAATTGGCATTTAACTAACCAACGGTTTAATTGGAGATGATTGTGGAAGCGATGTTTAATGTCAGACAATTTATAATTGTAATGAAACATGTGTTGCTTCTAAATGTTAATATGATACAATGGTTTT
Source organism: Junonia grisea (assembly GCA_018235645.1). Taxonomy (NCBI): domain Eukaryota; kingdom Metazoa; phylum Arthropoda; class Insecta; order Lepidoptera; family Nymphalidae; genus Junonia; species Junonia grisea. The sequence continues at coordinate 5,785 of DVXP01001590.1, read as the reverse complement.
CTATTCATTTTTAGGTTCGGTTGAAATGGCACCTTCACAATTTTAGTTTGTCTAAGCCAATTTATGTAAGTTGTGTGGTATGTAATACAATTTGACTGATCTGTTGTTGTCTGATTACATACAATTTTTGGAGCCTCTATTTTAATTTATTGGAAAATAATAATAAACTTTTGAATATAATAAAAAAAGTGTAAATACTTTTTTTATAGTATCCCGATACTATTTCTTCGTTTATAACTAATTTAAATGTGTTGAATTGAAAATATTGAAAAATTTAATGTACACCATATTAAATTAAAAAAAGCGATTCAAATAGTAATAGTATTTTCAATATAAATTGATGACAAATTAAGTGTGTTCCAAAATAGAATCTTGAATTGACATTTTCTACGTCCTACAAGACGTTAAATAATTCGATTTGATCTTCATGAGATGTGACATGAAATGTTGGATTGCCTCTCGGAACCTACCCATTTTCTTTGCGCTTTTAAAGAAATACATTTTGTACTCTCTTCTACAGAATATTAATTTCAAAATCTCAAAAAAATATGATATTTTTGGATGAGATAAGCGTTTAAAATGTTGAACTTTAGAAGTTCAGTATTGTAACTCTATCAGAAAACACCCTCAAGTATTATCAAAGTCAACTCGGAAGCTATCCTAATAGCCATACCGCCGTAACAATATCGAATCTTTTCTAACCTCAACAAAAATGTATTTATTATCAAATTATGGTTTAAATAATGGTCACAGGCAGTGTTGGGCGTAATCGACTTCATTTTGTAAACAGATTACAAACTACAACTCAAAGTAGTGATTACATGTAGTTGACTACTTTGAATCGTACTCGATTACAAATAAAATATAGTTAATTACGCCCTTCACTGCCCCCTATAATATACTTTATATTTGTTTATCCGGATGTCCGAATATCCGTCCGGATATCCTACAATCGGACGTCCGGACGATTATGATTATTCATAATCTTATGATTAGTAATCATAATCGAGATTACTGATTACTTAAAGTAATCGTAGTTTGTAACCAGTAATCAGATTACATTTTGCCCAACACTGGTCACAGGGTGTGCCAAAAATTCTTCAAAAACAGAATTTTCTTCAGCACCTAAAGTATAAATGGGTAACTTACGTTGTACATTCAAGAAGACAACTTCTTCCCTGAAGCCGTAGTGGTTCTCAGCCCTGATGATGTACTCTCCTCGGTCCTCCAGCTTCGCGCGATTGATTATGAAGTAGTAGTCGTCGCCGGCGTATCTGTTCATACATGTGTAAGTGTTAGGATTGGTGAATTTGTAATATTATTTGGGAAGTACTAATATCAATACCTTATGCTTTACAGCACTAGTTTTTAACTTATGATAAAGTTATATTCAATATTGCGAACTGCCGTCATCATTGCGACCGTATAGGTAACGGGTTCGTGAGAACCCCATCTCACGCACCCACGACCTCAGGGAATGCCAAATTTATTCCGGCCCGGGCACTGAGGGTTGGAAACACTTTCCCGAGTCTGCCTCGCAATCTCGTTCTGGTCTATGACGGTCCCACAGAAGTTTGACTACAGTCTCCCACGCCGATACACTGCGTAGTTTCACGGACACGACTGCTCGCAGGGAAAGATTTCACGCAATTACTTGACTAATTTTTTATGAAATTTAAACATTTTTACCTCTTCATGTACTTGACGGACTGGCGCAGCTCGCGGTTGTTGTGCGACCAGGTGACGGTGGGCGCGGCGCAGGCGATGATGCGGCAGTACAGCTTGACTGATTGACCTTCGTAGCAGAAGGCCGATTGTGGCTTGATCACGAACCGCGGGGCCGCTTGGCGACGATCTGTTGAGTTTGGGGTAAGTTGGGGTGTTTTAAATTGTCAAAAGGTTTTCAATACGTCAGGGATTGGAGCTTAAAATTGGTAATAGATTAGTCTTCAAATTATGAGTTGATTAACAATTAAAAAACAGTAATTTTGTATTAAATTAATTACTATTAATTAAATAACTTTTGAACCTTAACTTATGAAAAATTGTACAACATGCACAATTTTCCATTTATAATAATATTAAGGAATTATTTGTGTATGACTTATGAGTATTGAAACAACATCAATTTAGTCAGTAAAAACGTTGATCTATAAAACTGGCTCTAGACAAGCTGCTTGAGGAATGCCCTTAACCTTTCATTTTAAATTAGAATATAACGTATCTAAATAAATATTATTCATAAAATCAAATTGACTTACCGAACTGTCCATCGTAAATCTTCCATTTCTCGATAAGTAGTTTGCGTAGCGAACTGTACTCGCTGAGCCTTCCAATAGGCAATACGAATGATGACCAGTTCTGTTGGGACAAACAAGATTAAGGAAATTAATTGCTGGAGCTAAATCGAAATAAAAATTTTCTCTATATACACGTACGCTATTTAAAATTACAGCAGTAGATCCAAATATGGTATTAACCAATTATGCACAAAAAGTAATATTTACAGTAAATAGCGATTTGTAAAACAAAATAATGCGAGAAATATTATTCTTAACTCTAGTTAAGATGGTTACGTCCCCATTATAAGCAAAGAAACTTTTTTGCCACTGCCTAATCTGCTTAACTACATATCTAATCTACCAAATTTTTTATGTTACACTATGAATATTTTGCTATAAACTAACGGATTTCATCAGCCATATCCATGAATCACCCAAGTCCACAAACCTCGTATCTCTCCCGCAGTCTGTTCCTCATCTGTTCGTATCGTCTCGCCTGTATGGTGGCGGTGCGGGCGGCTGTCGCGTCTCCGGCCAGCCAGCGGTGAGCCAGGCACTCGTGGGCCGTCATACGCTTCCTGGAATTAGGGAGGGGTCTTAGTTTTTTGGTCACATGAGGTTGAACGAAATTGTCGTTATCCGATTCTAGGAATAGGGGAAGGGCCTTAGTTCGTTGGTTATATCAATTTAGGTAGCTAAAATTGTAAGAGGGTCTTAACTTGGTTAAAGATTAGGCGAGTTTAACGGAAATAATTTTGAGACTTTTTAAAATATTTAATGTTGGACATATCGTAAATATTGATGATGGATGGAGGGATGGTGTAAGGAAATCCTTAAGGCCTTTTACTACATTACATAGGATAGAAATAAAATTTGAAAACAATAACAGCCAAACCATAAAACGTTAGGATTTCAACGCTACTTACTCCTTATTCTTAACAAGTAGCCTTCTGATGAAGTCCTTGGCATCATCAGAGACGTGTTGGAAGGCTTCCTCGTCGAATTCCCAGTCGCAAGCCTTCACGTTCTTCAAAGTTTCAATGTCGTTGTTACCGGCGAACGGTGACAGACCAGATAACCTAAGAAACGGAAGATTTGGTTTGTTTATTTTAGTATTTATATGCTGCTTTTAATTCGCTCAGAAATCCAGATTTAATCGTTCGTTAGACAATTCATACGTTTTATGAGTACGTTTTGTAATATTAAAATTTAAACAGATGATCATAAAAGGTTACTAAACCATCGAATAGACAAAAATCTGCAATCATATTATACAGTAGTAGTAAATTCTGCCTTCCTTTTAATGTTTTCTTCCTCAGTAATGTTAACGTAAATTCTACATATTCTTCTTAAGACTCCTAGGAAAATTGCTCATAAAACACGACTATTTTTTTCACATAAAGGAATTAACCAAAGTTCCAATACTCACAGCACATAAGCGAGCACACCAACGGCCCACATGTCTGTGTAGAATCCAACTGGCTCACGCTCCACAATCTCTGGCGCTGCGAACTCCGCTGTGCCAGTGGAAATCTTGACCACTTCGTTTGGATCTAATTTAGTGGCTAGACCGAAGTCGATGATCTGGTGGAAGAGTATTGTGTTATAAGGATTGATCATTGTTGAATGGTAGTAATGGTGAATGGTAGCTTTAATTTGATGTAATCAGTTCAGTTTTGCAGACAACTGCAGATTGCAATGCGTCTCTAATGTTTCTATTGAAACACAGCTGTCTTCTAATTGTGGTCAAATTAGATAATTGGAACGATTTTACAGGTAAACTAAAAATGTTAAATAAAATCTGTATATTTGGAAATAAATATAAGTTAATCATTGTCCTATTTTATAAGATAATTTGGTGAAATACCTTATCTATAAATAAAGCATTCCAACAGAATCCTCACCTTGACATCAGTGCCAGTTCTGGTAGTGCACATAACGTTTTCAGGCTTCAGGTCGAGATGGATTATGTTCTGTTCGTGCATGTGTCGAACACCCTCGCACACTTGGCGCATGTAGTGAGCTGCTTCGGCCTCGCTCATGTTGTAGCCTGGTTCCGTGATGCGCTCGAATAGCTCGCCTCCGGATAGGCTGGATGGAGGTAAATTTATTTAGGAAAAATGGAAATAGACTTTTAAGTGTAATTACAATACAATACAAATACAAATGTAATTATTTCTTTATATAAGCTGCAATTTTATTCAACATACTATGTAATATATTATTCAAAGTTGAACCTTACAGAAAGTGTTATTAAATTATTTATTAATGATGATATGTCAAATCAAGGAATAATTACTATTATCGACATATAAAATATCCAAATATTTATGTTTCAAATAGAATGACGAGTTCCACTAATTGAAACCTTATTGTCCTACGTTGTGACAAAAGAGTAATTAAATTGGAAGTGAATTTTTAATTCTCAAAATTGAGTCTTTAAAACAACCTTAAAATGACCTGTATCAACATAATCCAGAAAAAGTGTACTCACAACTCGAATATCAGGACCATTTCGTCATCATCTTCGAAGGCATCGTGCAAGTTGATCAGCTTCCTATGGTGGAGCTGGTTCATGATGTCAATCTCCTTCTTGATCAGTTCCTTCTCCATGGCCCCGGCGACCGGTATGAACTTAGCCGCGAAGTAGTTGCCGGTGGCGCGCTCACGGCAGCGGTGGACGACGCCGAACGCGCCTGTGCCTACGACAGTTCGCATTACATTGATTATAAGCCTTTGGTAGATTGGGGTTTTGGATTTTTTTTTTTGGTCATGTTGGAATAGTTTATTTTTGCTTCAATTGGAATGGAATTCGGTTTTTATTATTTTGGTTATGAGATAAGACTGGGTGGTGAATTGGGGTTTTGAATCTTTTTCTACAAAATTGGGATATTCTTTAGATTATTCGAAATCTTATAAGCTAATTGAGAATTAAAAATATAATGGAGGAAAATAACGTAAATAATTTTTTTTTTTTTTTTGTAAATTGTTAAATTGATTGAAAATTTATTTATTATTATAAAATCGTAAAAAAATCTTCTAGTAGTTAAATTTTTAGTGTTATCTATAACATCTACCGATAAACATTGTGCGATTTATTTTTTATATATTGATATAGTAATAAAATAGATAATGTAATAATATTAGAAGCGCAAACCGTGCAGTAATTTTAAATCTAAATAAATAAATTTATTAAAGCGATATTTATGTTTATAAATAATCGATGATATTATTCATACACAATAAATAAATATTATAACATTTTTCCTTAATATAATTTTCATAAATATTTTTTTTTAATTTTTCCAAAATATTTTTTTACTAGCCCAAAAATTACGAAACCTATTAATTAGACTTCTGAAAAAAACCTTAATTATAATTTTTAAATATATTTCAAACGTTTTTAATCTGTAAACGTGTTTCAAACTGCCTAAAAGCGAGTGTAATTATAGAATAAAAAAAAAATAAAAATAAACGTATAATATAATAATAAAATATAGTAT